>KZ509235.1:12938-23248 GCA_002844005.1 Limosa lapponica baueri | reverse complement strand
CCTGGCCCAGGTTGCCCAGAGAAGCTGTGGCTGCCCCATCCCTGGAGGGGTTCAAGGGCAGGTTGGAGGGGGCTTTGAGCAACCTGGTCTAGTGGGAGGTGTCCCTGCCCAGGGCAGGGGTGTGGAACTGGATGATCTTTAAGGTCCCTTCCAACCTAAACCATTCTGTGATTCTATTATTTCCTCTCCTTTCCTGCCACTGTCTGAACACTCCAGGGATGAGAATGTCCTTCCCTCCCCCAGCCAGACCTTCAAACCCTTGTATTCCACCTCCTTTTGTACGCAGGTGAAGGTAAGGGTGACACCCCTAGCAGACAAGCTGTAGGCAGTAGCATTGGCCTTGGTTTCTCCAGGATCCTTCCCCCATACCACCTCCAGAGCACTACTTAAGTTTGTCCTCAAGGTCACTGCAGCCAGTTACCAAAAAAATCCAGGTTTTGTGCATCCTTTGCAAAACCTTCCTGTTGTTTATGCTTCCTGTTGTTTATGCTTCCTGTTTTAAGCGTGCACTCCTTTATCTCCAAGTCAGGTGAATTCTGAAAGCTTCTCCTTTGCCCTTTGACCATAGCAACGTGCTTCATATCTCTAAACTACCCACTCACTGATTCAGGCAGGTTGGACTTTGGTTTTTGATGGCCTTGCCTTGGGATTGTATGAGGCTGGCCATAAGGTGGTTGACTCAGTGCAGGTATCGCGTCTCACGGGACTGCAAGGGCTGCTGCAGAAGAGAGTACAAGATCAGTGTGTGAGATAGAGAGGAGCTAACGTCACCCCACCCCACCCTTGGTCTTGTTCTGGTGTTCCACGTCAGGAGATTTGAGTAAGCCCTGATATTTTGGGCTGAAAGCTGTAAAGTGTAGCAGAGAAGCCTTTAGCCCAGCTGGTGTCCTGTCATGCTGCTCTGTGCTGTTAGAGGAAGGCAATGGCTTGACCTGACGTGATGAACGACCTCTGCTCTAAACCATAGAGGATGCCCCATCTCATCATCAGGTGTCATCAGAGCCTGCAGGATTATGTGATGCAAGATATGGAGGTCTTCAAAAAAATACAAAAAATTCAAGAAAAAAGCCCCCAAACCCTGAGCATCCCCCTCCAGACATTTCCCCCTAACCGCCCCCCCAACTCCAATCCTCTCTGGAGGACCCAGCTTTCCATTTCACAGAAGAGCTCACCCGGACAAGGGGAGTGATTGCACCACAACCTCATGCTTTAACAAACAGTGGAGGTGGCTGGAGGAAAAAACTGTTCTTCTGGGGCTTTGCTTTCAAGGATTTGGTTCCACCTGACTCCAAACCCCATGTGTTCAGACTGATGGAATCCTGTGCCAGATGTGCACCATGGACCTGAGGCCTCGGGTTTGCAGATGCATCCCTCTAGATGGTGCTAAGCTAAAGAGAAAAGGCGAGAGGCCTGGGAGGAGAGGTTGTCCTGCAGAGCACTGCCTCTGCACATCTGGCACTGCCTGAGGTCTCCTGGGCTGGGAGAACATCTCAGCTGTCTGCTTGCACCCATGTGTTTGTACAGCACATCTCCTATGGCACTCATCATGTCTATTTGCAGCAAATACTCCGCTTGGCCCTTCTTCCACTTCGTATTTCCCTTGCTGATGTGTGAGACTCCACAAATGCATCACGATTTTAATCAGTGCATCTGCTCCTACCCGTGCACTAAATCAGTCAAGTTGATTTTTTAATGGCAAAAATCCATCTTAGCTATTTTTTCCACTTCAAGCAGCTTGACTGAGAGCACAACTAAGACTACATCAGCTGAGTCCTCTTCTATCTCACGCATCATTAGCCAGAATCTTAACCAAATTCAAGCATAGATAATGTATGATTTATTGATGTGGGCAATTGAGAGAGAATTCAGCCTGGCTGCCAGAGAACAGCAAGGATCATTGAGGATTAGCTGTGAAGGGGAAGTCTTTTAGATCAACAGCTGAACAGATTTTACTTGGGAGTCACAGATGGGCAGTAAATAAGCTATTGAAAAAAGAGCTATTGTTAGAAGAGACTTTTTAAAAAGAATAGCCACATTCAGGTCTGTTTTTCTTCCCACTAAGTATAAATAAGGGGAGAACAACTCTATTAACCTCAGTAGCGCTGTGTGGATGTAACGTTGCTGGGAGAGGAGAATTGAGCTCCTCTCCCCGTGCCTTGCTCTGTAGAGGGAAAAGGTGTTTGTAGGCACTGATGGTGTGGAGGCACAACCTGCTGGTTTCAGCAGGGCTGCAGAAGACAGCTCTTTGGCACCAGCAGGCTTAGCTCGACTGGAGATGAGGACCTTTCAGCTCCCATCCAGGTGTGTGACCTGGAGACCCACCTGAGATGTGAGTTTTGGTGTCGGTCCTGCTCCTGAGCAATTAGCTCTGGGTGCTGCCCCAAAATCACCGCTTCCCCCATTTATCCAGAGAGGCTGCTATGGGTTTTAATTACTCCCCAATCTAGATTTGTTGGCCTGAGCTTTGAATGCGGTTTCTGCCGATACAGGGGAGAAAGACTGCTTTTGCCAAGTTTTCCTTCCAAGAATGGCTCAGCTCCATTCGTGATGAACCCATAAACCAGATTAAGAGCTCAGGGACAGATTTTCTTGTATTTGAAACCCATAATCTGGGCTGGGCTTTCAGAACAGCTCAGTCCCCTTGTAAGAGGCCAATGATGGTCATAAGTGCTCAGCACTTCATGGTTTATATCAGGCTACTCAAGGCCATGTTTTCTGTAAAAACCAACACCCAGCGCCCCAGGACCTGGGGAAAAGCAGGGCAGTTTTCCGAGTGCTGACGTGAGACCCGAACTTTATTGAAGATGAGATGACTCAGCCTCTTGATCTCCTTCTCTAGAAGTGCAAGAACCTTTGAAAGAATTTAGTCCTTATATTAATCCATGGGGCTGCAGGCAACCTGTCATCCATTAAAACCTCTGATATTGCCCATGACCACAGAACATTGGCTTGTGAAGTTAATGAGGGACCTCAACAGGATGATGATGAGCCAGCAATGTGCCCTTGTGGCCAAGAAGGCCAATGGCATCCTGGGGTGCATCAAGAAGAGTGTGGCAAGCAGGTCAAGGCAGCTCATCCTTCCCCTCTGCTCTGCCCTGGTCAGGCCACATCTGGAGCACTGTGTCCAGTTCTGGGCTCCCCAGTTCAAAGACAGGGAACTGCTGGAGAGTGTACAGCAAAGGGCTACAAACATGATTAGGGGACTAGAGCATCCTTCTGATGAGGAAAGGATGATGGGTCTTTTTAGTCTGGAGGAGACTGAGGGGGAGTCTTAAAATGCTTATAAATACTTAAAGGGTGGGTGTCAGGAGGACGGGGCCAGTCTCTTTTCAGTGGTGTCTGGTGACAGGATAGGAGGTAACGGGCACAAACTTGAACCTAGAAAGTTTCATCTAAACATGAGGAGGAACTTCTTTCCTATGAGGGTGGCAGAGCCCTGGAACAGGCTGCCCAGAGAGGTGGTGGAGTCTCTGCGTCTGGAGATATTCAAAACTCGCCTGGACACGTTCCTGTCCAAGCTGCTCTAGGTGACCCTGCTCTGACAGGGGGCTGGACTAGATGATCTCCAGATGTCCCTTCCAATTCTGTGATCTCCAGCCACCAGCCTGACTCCCTTCCAGACCATATCTGCTGTAGCCACCTCCATGACCTGTGGTTCTGCAGGTAGACCTGGAGATACCCTTAGTGTGACTGAAACCAGAGGTATTTCAAGGAGCACTGTGGCCACAGCTAAACGCCTGGTATTTTCCCAGTTTTATTGGTGGATTTTACCCTCAGCATTGCTACACCTGCCCTTCTCCCACCACCTCAGTTTAGCTCCAAAACTGCATCTTTCCTTGAGGGCCTGCTTGCTTAGGAGGAAATAAGATGGGCGAGATGGGTTTAGGGGTCTGGTCCAGTCTAGAAGAAAGGAAGGGTGACACTGAGCACCCAGGGGGCTGGGTCACTGCAAACCAGCTGAGCATCGCGGCTGCGACTCCGGAGAAGCTCAGTGGGCTGTGGGGCAGCAAGGAGGCAAAATGCGCTTCTGTAAACATGGTGCTGCTGCTGTTTACTTGAATGCTGAAAAACAAGCACAGGCACACTGATGTGCTGTGTCAGAAAACCTCTCTGGCGTCAGGAGGAGTCAAGGCGTAAGCAAAATGTCAGCAAATCCAAACAAGGCTTTTCTCCGGAGGTCCAGCATGCAGGGATGGAGGGGTCTTTGTGTGCAGGAGCCGGTGACACTCCTGCGATGGCAATTATTCATGACCATGGGTAATAAGACAGGGAAAAGCTTTTTTTTTTGAAGCCAAAGTTGGCATCGTGTTTTTCCAGATGCTTTGTTCTTGGCATCGATGGTGGGGAATTCCTGTTGAATCAAACATTCCTCAGGTGGGACCGGCTCTTGTCACCTTGGTGACCTCTTCGCTGTGGCACAGTGCGCATTTCTGCTGGCGGGCCCGTGCCACCGGCCCAGCCCAGCTCTTCCTCTCCAGTCTGGATGCAGTCATTGCAAAAAAGCATATTTCTGAATAATTGGTCCTGGCATTTGCAAGTCTGAGAAGAGATGAAGGTGACTCCAAGCCTTTCATGGAAAAAAACCTACAAAATTATTTACATGTGCCTTTCCCAGCCCTTGGCAAAGTGTCATCCTTGCTGAGAGGGAAAAGAGACACCAATGCAAGTAGAAATGGATAAGCATGAAATGGAAAGTGCCCAACCATCATGGGGAAGGTTTCAGGAGGATCAGGGGGGTTTGTAAGAGCCCCAGAGAGAGACAGTCCCCCAGGGTGGGTTGGTTTGTCCCTTGTAGAGCAAGGGCAGAGGGGTGGCAGCAATGCCACCCTGACTTGGCTCATCCCCAGGCTCTCGGAGCAAACGCTGGCAGCAGAGCCAGCAGAGGAGATCCCTCGGGGTGTATTTCCTCTCCCGCTGTTTGCTAATCATTTTAATGGTGTGGGAGCCACCGCCTGGCCTGGCCTTGCTGTGGTTATCACTCTTGGCTGGGCATCTCTAGCAATTACTGGCAACCTCTGAAGAAACAGCATTTTGAGACGATTTGCCCGCAAAGCACAAAATAAAGATCGCGATCGCCTGCATCTTCTCTGGGTGCACAGAAATGAGTGAACACGGAAGTCAGAGCTGCAAGGATTTGTATGGGTCTTCATCAGCAGCCTGCTTTTGTGTAGGGCAGCCTTAAAACCACACACAAGACAGGCATACATGTAAACCAGTGTCCAAAGCCCTGCTAAAACTGGATATATCCACTTTCTTCTTACCCACACAGCCAGACACCTGTTAGAAAGTCTGTTATGTGACCCAATTTGCTTTTAAGAAATGCTATTTGGTTGTCTCTTGCCTTTGTGGTGCCCTAAAAGGCTTGTGGAGAGACTCTTCAGCCTTATGATGTTCTGTCTTCCTGACCATCCCCTCTCCTCTTTCCCCTGCCTTTCCAGGCGACTGGCTTGGCTCTCCCCTTCCCTGGCCACCAGGTCACCACTGTCTTCAGGGAGTTTTTGGGATGGTTGTTAGTGCTTCAGAGGCTTTCACTCATTAAATACCAGAGTATTCAATACTACCAAATATTTGATGTATTTTTTCAATGTATACAGCCTTTATTTCCTGTCATTCTCCTGCCTCATTGCTAGGCAGCTGGTGAGAATTAAGCCTGAGGTTTTTTCTCTGGTGGCTGAAACAAGAAGGGTATCTAATACTGTAACTTTTCCTGTGGCTCTCGGTGTTTCCTTTTCTTCTCCTCTTAGTTCTGACAAACACAGAAAACCTTTCTTTTGGTGTGTCTCTTAACCCTTTCTATCTACATCTCAACTTGCATCTAAGCGTTTGAGTTTATCGCAAAATACTTGGGCCAGTCTTTGGCGGTATTTACCCATATATCCTCATTTCTAGATGTTGTATTGCTCAATCCGACTTTGTGAAAGACTTCTTGTTGCAACTATGCTGGTTCTTCGTAACACTTTCTATTTTTCTGCCTGGGAAGGATTTGCTATTGTACCTTTATTTTTCTTTTACAAGCTGCCCACTCTTCTGCTTCCCTTTGATTACTTTCTGGTTTCAGATTCTCAGTCAGTTGACATTACAAACTAAAACTTAAACTGACTGTTCACATGATCTGAAATAATTTCGAAGCGTAAATTTGCCTTCTTTCTAAACTCTGTGGTTGTGTTTTTTCACTTGGCGTGGTTTAGTGCAACCACACCAGTACGCACCAGTCCCCAGGCTGGATTTACTGGGTCGTGGGGGAGCCAGGGAGGGGTCTGTCCCTCCGGCAGGGTCATGGCAGGGTGTGATGGAGATGCTCTTCCTCCCTCCCTGCCAGCATCAGGGTTCACCTCCCACCAGGAACAAGAGCTCCTGGCTTCAGGAGAGGAACTATTTTTGACCAAAGCCAAATGTTATATTGGGATCCTTAAATATTCAAGCAGAAAGTATTTAACCACAATCCTTGGATATTACCGCTGTGTTTGTAACAGGTCTCATATGATGCAGATTTTTATTAGGAAGGAATCGCATCTGTGGTTAAATTATGCTCCAGTGCTGTAGGGCAGCCAAATGAGCAAAGGACGTTTGGCTCGTGGCTGAGTATTCTGACTCTTGGTCCTTTTGTGATCCCAGATTCATTTCCAATGATAAACTGTGGCTCATAACGCACAGCAGAGCTTCCAGTAATAAAGAAGAGACTATAGCAGCAACATGGAAAGGGATGTGTCTCGTCTGATGACACTGTGTCCTGTTATGTGGTTGGACCACAGATTTTTGTTAATTTTTTTTCAGGCTGAAACAATGAGAAAGCTGCATCAGAAGCCATCAGTGATGGCAGTAATGAATGGCTGAACTCCTCCTTTGAGCGTTAGAAGCTCCTGGGTTATTTTTATGCCTGGGGCCATGCAGTTTGGTGGTTACGGCACAGGGCAGGCGAGACAGGAGAGGAAGATCCTCTCGGCTGCAAGTAGGAAATTCCGGAGCATTCTTGCCAAGGCAAGAAATTCCCTCTGGGTCAGGCTGTGGTGTTTAAATAGCCAGCTATTATTTACATGAAACGGTATTTAATTCTTCCTTCTCCCCTGAGTGAAACTCTTGCTTGGCTATTAGTCTGGTTTGGGATGGGGTTAGTCAGGGCCTGGGGAATGTTTAAGTGGTGTGGGATGAACCGAGCCCTGCGTTCCCCTGCCCCAGCACCTCTGAGCCCCCCAGGCTCCCTCCAACATCACAAGGTACCGTGGGGAAATCAGTGCCAAGGACTGATTAGGTGCAGGATGGACCAGGGCTGCGCTTGGCTGGTGGCTCAGTTGCTGATTTTAGCTCAGGGAAGAAAAAAAAAAAGGCCACTCTCTTCCTATTAATAATCCACATCGTTTGGTGAACACTGCCCAGCACACCTCATGTGCTGGGCATAACGCAAGGACAGATGCATCAGCTTCAGGCTGTGTTTTACTTAAAACTCTCGTGGTGGGAGAATGCTAGAAAGCCTCAAATTCATTTGTTGCAGAAGAAAATATTCCTCCAAAATTCATACTCATGGGGAGTTTTCCACTCGGTAAAGTTTAGACAAAAAATTGAAGGACAACTCATGGCACTGATGCCTTTGGTGGTTTCTGATCAGATTTTGTTTAGTACCTTGAAAAGGGACGGTGCAAAAACTTGGTCTGTAGCCAGGGTACTAACTATACCCCTGCTAGTGACAGCAATAAATGTGATTGACTTCAAGGGAGCTACATCAGCTTGCAACGGTGGTCTGTCAGCCCTGGGAGCAAATTAAATAAGAACGGTTGTTACTGACTTAGACGGGGGTGAGGTTTTTAGAGCAGGCCAGGGATTTAGGTGTTAACATTAATGGAACATTTATAGAAAAATTTCTTGGAGCTGCTTTACAAATCAGCCCAGGGTGGCTGTAGGCCAAGCTGTTGACTGCATGGACCTGATGTGACTTTTACTCATAGCAGTTTTAAGTCTCCAGCGTTAGCTCCCTTGGCTTTAATATGGTTAGCCTGGATTTACAGCACTGTAAGTGGGGCTGATATCAAGTTTTCTGTGCCTATTAGAGGGTGAAATTGATGTCTTTGCAATGAGCCAAGCCAGCTGGGGCTTCTGCAATTCTGAAATCTCAGGGTGGATGGAGAGTGGGATTTTCAGAACCACCTAACCCACTTCCAGTGGGGCTCACGTTGTGGGTTGTGAGGCTTTGAAAATCCCAGACAAAGGCCTGACTAACCCCTCCGAGGCAAGCTGCTTGCAGGTCATCCATTAGCCTTAGCACAGGGAGGTTAAGTCAATTAAACCACTTTCTAAATTAGGTTGGCTAAATCAGCATCCCTTTTCTCACAGGGATGAGGCAGGGGGAGGCGGGTCCATGGACAGAGCCGTGGGACAGAAGCTGCTCACACCCAGGGGGAAAATTCAGCACATGGCACCACGGAGGGGACTCGGGGCACAGGATCACCCTCAGTCCCGTCCTCCCCGTCACTGGGAATCCCGCGGGGCCTGAAACTGAAAGGCTGACGGCAGGAAAGCTGTTTCTCGTCAGATGTTCTGCCTGACCAGAATTGGGAAGTGATGAAAATTCACTAAAAAAAGTCACAACTTGGGGGCTTTGCAGAGATTTTAGGTAGACCCTGGACAAGCAACACTGGTGCCAAGCGTGGCCATGGGGAGGAGAGCTGGTGCTTGCCTGCTCCTTGTTGTGTGCAGTCACTTGCCTCTTCGCAAATGCTGAGAGTGCAATTCTGCACATGGAGGTGACCATGGGTCACCAAGGGGTGGTCAAAAATGACCACTGAAGCTTTGAGATTGACCCCAACGCCTGGGAAAACAGGACCTCTTGTTGCTACATGAGAAAAGTTGGCTGAGCAAGAGTCATGTTCTGCTTAACTGAGCCAGGGCAGGAAATCAGGATTAAGTGAGACCCCAAGGCATGCATTGGTCATGCTTCAAGGCCAGGTTTTGGATGGGGCTTTGAGTAACCTGGTCTAGTGGGAGGTGTCCCTGCCCAGGGCAGGGGGTTGGAATGAGATGATCTTTAAGGTCCCTTCTAACCCAAACCCTTCTAGGATTCTTTGCTTGGTCGCCAACACAGTGCTGATGCTCCAGATCACTGAGGAGCAACCGCTGAGTCAAAGCTGCTGGTGCGTGGGCCAGCTCGAGTCTGCTCTTGCTCTCCCCGTTGCACAGCAGGAAAAGTTCCTTTGCAGGTAACGGCAGCCAATGGTGTATTTTCCATCTCTGCAGCAGTTTCTGTGTTGGTGTGATAGAGCCAGGACTTTCTGCCTGATCCTGAAATCTACACCCAATGTCTCTGAGTAAAGTGTTCCTAGGAAAAACAGGTTAATAATTACTGAGGGGTAATGAGAAGAAATCAAGCAGAGATTCCCATGCGGCTCGGCAGATGCTGTTTCCATAGGTCCACTCTAGTGGACAGTCTAATAAACACAGTCAAAATCTCACCTCTAGAGTTAATTGTGGCAAGATGAGTGAAAAGACAGGTCTGTGTTGTGAGATGTGCCTGTGCTGTCCTGTTTGAGGCTGGGCTGCACTTGTTCTGTCCCAGGTCTGTGCTTTATCATCAGGCGATAACTCCTCTTGTTGCCTGCACATTCAGCTTCCCAAGCAAAGTTTTTCATCCAGCCTCTCCTCTCTGTGATCTGATTTCCATGTCAAAGAGAATTTCTCCAGAACCAGCTTCCCCGGGCAGGAGGGAGGGAATTCAGGGATAGAAGATCTCCAGGAGTCACCCCTATAAGGGATGGATGATGTCTCCCGAGGTAAAGAAGTGCCAAAAGGCCTCTGCCACCTGGCACGGTCTGGCCGTGCACAAGTCGGTGCAGGTAAGCTGAGGCCGTCCTGCCAACCCTGCTGAGCTGTTCCCCGTGGAGCCTGCAGCACCCCCACAGAGCCCACCCTCCTCCTTAGTCCTCGCTCTTTTCCTTCACCATGAGACAAGCCAGACGTGGAGGATGTGACAAATTGTGTGGGAGGTTTCCTAAACGGGCACAACAGTTGGGTTCCTGGGTAGGGCAGGAGATACCAGCTCCACTCCTGGCTCTGCTCTTACGCAAATGCCTTCGTTTCTCCATTTCCTTCATGTCTGATTAGCTAAGGCATTTTTCTGGGCAGGGACCACGCTTTATTTTCCTTGGGCAAAGCTTCCCATGTGAGAGAGGCTGGAGGAAGCTGACGGGATAAAAAAACACGGCACGTCGCAGCTCTTGCCCAGGGCGGTTGTGCAAGGAGCAGCTCACTCCCAGGGCACGAGGCCTCGCTCTGCCCTACGGCACGGACCCTGCTGTAGGTCCTCATCCGTGTCGGGATGCCAA
>KZ509235.1:0-11048 GCA_002844005.1 Limosa lapponica baueri | reverse complement strand
TGGCCTGGGAGATGCCACTTCAAAGAACAGGGAAAGGCTGGTCCTTGGGAAGCACAAATCATTTGTCCCAGAAGGAGTAAAAGCAAGGCAGCAATGGATGTGGTGTGCCTTCTGCAGGGAGCAGAGTTTTTCTCATCCTCAGATGTCAATGCTGGCGTAAAAGGAGGTGACCCAGGAGCACCCGACCCCTGTTGATACAAACTCACCTAAAACCACCTTTGCGGGGCTGGGTGGGGGCTCTGGGAAAGCGCAGGTGAGGGGTGGTACAGACATGCAAGGCAGCTGATGGTAAGATGTGCCCAGAGCACACGTAAGTGGTGGTTTCCCATAACATGCTCCAGAAAACAGCTTTTTTTGAGGATGTTGCTGGTGGATATGTCCCCATGGAGACTTTTCTCTGGCTGCCAGCTGGCAGCATCCTTGTTTACTCTAATTTTGGGAAAGGGAAACAAATCCGCTGAGCAACTACACTTGCTGAAATAGCCAGGCCTTGTGGGAAACTGATGAAATTCAGTAATTCTCTTGTAGCTGTTGGCCCCACACTCATAAAATATTTTCTTCCCTGTGTTTGGCATTATGTTTTGGATTTTATTTCTTGCTGCCACCCTTTTCTCTGTGTATCCCTGGCCTGGGGGAGGCAGGGGGTTTTAGCACCTGGAGGTGTCTAGTCCATCTCATTGGGATATTGGGAAACCAAAGAAGCTTGCGGCAGAAATGGAGCAGGATTTGGTGTAAGCATAACCTTTTTCTTTTCCAAAGGGGGTACTGAGCATTGTGGGGTGGGGGATGAGTTTCCAAGCCTCTTTTTGCTCTGTGTATGACATTTTTTCCTTATAAACAGGTGAATTCGTCATAGCCAGTTTGCTTATGCTGAGCGAAGCCGTGACATTTGGGTCCTTCCTCCCAAGTGGCTGCTTGTCCGGGTGCCAAGAGCGAGGGCTGTAGGCAGAGAGCTGGAACCAGGCATCTCCAGCCAGTTTATTTTTGCAGCCTGCTGGAAGAGTCATTTCTATTTATATCCCGGATCCAGCACTGAGTTCCTGGGCTAGCATCAAAGTTTAGCTGCATTAAATAAAACAGAGACATAAAAATAGCCCGGGCTACAGGATCTGAGCTCACCACTCTGGAATAGGTTATTTGAGGGCTTTACGTTTTCAGATAAGCACCTTACTGTTCAAACAGAGGCTTCCACTTGGCTAATCAAAACAGCAATCTGGGAAATGAGGTTTATTTATTAAGTTGAAAAGCAAACAAGCTGGGTTGCATATAGCCCTTGGGCTTTAGCGGAAATCCCAGGTTAACGACGCAGCCAAGGGAGAGGGCTGAAGGCAAAACAAGTGCTGTGGGAGCAGAGGTCGGTTCCGGATCTGCTCATGTAAGCAGGCTGCATGCTCTGCATCAGAGATGAGGGACCCGTCTTCCAGCAATCCAAAGGCAAAGCCATCCTTTTTAACAGGTTTTTCCTCAGGCCTTGGCCCTGAGGGATGATTGGAAAAGAAATGTGCCTCCAGGGATCGGCGATGCTTCACTGGGCATGATGCTCAGGGATGCTCTCAGTGAGTCATAGAGATGCTTCTAAAAAAGTAAAAGTTGCCATGCGAAGTCACTCCTCAAACGAGAGGAAGCCGCACGGTGGGTGATGCGCACGGGACTTCCAGTGCACGCTGGGTTTATCGGTGTTTCGGGTCCCTATCGGTAGGAAACGCGTGATAAACGCATCTCTGTGTGTTTGGCCCATGAGCTATCCATTCTGAGCCTTATCGTTAGCGCGCTGAGCACTGCTGACGCACTCGCATTCGGGTGTATTATACAGGTCAGGACCACTGTAAGACAGCATTGATAAGGCATCAGGAGGCTGGAGAAAGAGAAAAAAAATCCCTTCTCTGCGTACGACTATAGTACTTGTCCAGAGAAGCTGGGTATGCAAAAAAACCCAGTCTGTTTGGGGAAGGACAGGAGGTAGGGGGGAAAAGACAAGCACTATGGGTGCAGTGGGAGAACGGTGTGTCAGCTCCGTCACACAAAATATCACTGGTACGGGATGCCAGTGGATCCTATCAAACCTTTGCAAGCCACCTTACGAATGCCACTGAAAAACACTCTTAGCAAAGTGGCCAGATGTGTATCTAAAAGGCTACAAGTGCTGGGAGCAGAGACTTGCCTTCATCCCAGAGGGTTAGTTCCGGATTTTAGCCCAAGGGCTGCCTGGTGGTGCTGGTGATATTTATTTCACGACTGAGAGGAAAGGTGACAAGAACAGCACTTTCAAACAGACTGTTTGACACCTTTAAAATCCCTAAGGAGGACATGCAATTTCTTCTTTTTGTTACATCCAGCTGGTGGGATGTACTCCAAGGACAGAAAAACTTTCTGCATGTAGGCACTGCCACATCTCCAGGTCTTCTGGGAGCAGCCCCTGCCCCCAGCCGGGGTCCCAGTCTGGCTGCTCTGGGCACTGTGAGTACCACATCTTCCACGAGATACCACATCTCCTGTAAAACTCAGCCTGCCATCTCCTCAGTGCCATTTGCACACAACTTCAATTAGCCACCCTGCCCTATTAACAGGGTCTTTTGAGCTGATTGCCCTCCTGTTTCCACAGCCCTGGACTTTTAGTGCTGCCAGGGAAGTTGGAGGCAGGACCGCAGCCCTCCCGGGGCGCAGGGCAGAGCGAGGGGTGAGTCGGGTCCTCTGAAACCCCCTTCGCCCACCAGAGGTGCCGAGAATCCCCGTGAGTCGGGAGGGAGCGCAGGTGACCATGCCCCCTGGTGCAGGCACGTAGGTCTCCGGCTGGGTGGGATGAGCCCACGGTGCCCTGTCAGCGAGAAGAGGTCCCTGCCCCAAGAGGATTCATCCCATGTGAATCACCAAAGCGAGAAAAACGTGTCATCTCCTTCTCCCAGCTGTGCCTAAAGCAAGATGTACCAAGAGCGAGCGACGTGTCTAAGTTCACAGAGGAAATCGGTGACGAGAGCAGGAGTTCAGTCCTGGTCCTCAGTGAGGTGTAATATTTTAGACCAACCATGCTTTTCAAACAGCAGCTATACTGGGGGCAAACAAGCGGTGCCTGGGTGTTAATGTGGGTCCCCATGACTTGGGGATGGAGAAAAAACCAAAATGGACAGGAAAGGGAGGACAGTCATAAAGTTTCTCAAAACTTACGACAGGTGTAGAACAATAAAGGCAAAGGGATGAAAAAATATTCCATTTTCTGGGGTGGAATTATGAGGGGATCCTCCCTGATTTGTGCCAGCTAAAGGTTAAAAATCAGGTTTAAGAACTCTACCCAGGTTCTTACTGGATGAATGATCTTGCACATCAGCATATTAGACAAGTCACACTCACACCTATTTCTAATTATAATGAACAGGAAAGTTATTTATGAGTGTTATTAGCATAATTGATCTGCTGATTAATAGAGTTGCCACTGTCAAGTAACAAAGCACACAGGCGTGATTTATATCTCGCAGTCGAGATTAGTAATTGTTTGTGTATCAGCCTTTCAGGTATCTCATGTGCAAACATTCAGACACTTCTGGCTCACATTAAAAAGCAGGAGGTTGATTAGAGAATCTGAACCAGCACAGAGAGCCAAAGGAAAAAGTGTATCAACTTTCTTGGTGTGGCTCCAAATCCCATCAAAATTAGGAAAATCTTGTGGCTGATGAGGTAAACTGACTAGATTGTCCTGATTGGCCCTTTCTACATGCAAAACTGTATTACTGTGAAAGAGGGAAGAGAGCACAAGGTTTCTGAGGCTGCTGCTGTGTTTGAACTGGTAGATTTTGTGCAAGTCCCTCCCTGCAGCCTTGGCTGTGAGCGACGCTTGAGGAATGTCAAGGTTCAAGGTAGATCCAAGCTGTCTGGTGAGAGCCGATGGGGTTTTTGTGTGATATTAGTGCCGGTGTGGGGGTAACATGGACAAGGGATGGAGCTGAAATACCTACTAGGAAACAGGTATTTCCCCCCGTGGGGGGCTGACCTCACCTCCCTGCCCAGGTGTGGGGCAGGAGGTGCCTCCAGGCAGCACCATGTTGGCAGGGGATTGGGGACAGCTGGTGGAGAGGGGTCTGCAGAGCTCTTCAGGGGATGCGTTCCCCCAGAGATGTCTCTTCAGGAGGGACAACGTCTCTCTTGGGCCCAGTGCTGAACTCAGACAATTCCTTTAAGGGCTTGAAAATTGAATGAGAGGAATATTGGGGGCTGAAGGACTCTCACTGCACTGCTGGCTCAAGGACAGCATCAATTAATTAAGGGTTTGTACATAATTTTGCTGAGAGGTTACCATGGGCACCTACGGGAAAACAACTATTGGGACACATCTTCAAAAATGCTTTTCAACGTTTTGAAACCCTTCCATCAGGAAGCTCATTCACAGCAGAGCAGTGACAGGAGGGAAAACAAGAACCCAAAGAAAAGGTTCAGGCCTGCCATTTTTGAAGGGATAAGAGTCATTTAATGCAGTCATCACAGCTGGTTGACTGGAAACTATTGGTCACCTTCCCGGAACAAAAGTGCCTGCTGGAAGCATCGCTGGGCTGGATGGTGGCCGCATGGAAGGGAGGTGTCAGGAGGAGAAGGCCTCTAGGGATGGGCCAGCAGAGCACTGAGTGTGCCAGAGCAAGGGGCAGCACTGGAGTGTCCTGCAGTGAGGGAGGTCGGTGGCAGGAGACTTCGTCTTTGTCCCTGGCGCGCAGGAGATGTCTGTGTCCTGAAAATCTGGGGCTCTCGACATGAGAGCAACATCTGTGTCAAAATCCAGATGTGCCCAACAGCTGGGACCTCACTTCAGGCTGTGTAGGGGGAGTCTCCCCGCAGTGTCCTGGTGGGCTCCAGGAGAGATCCATCAAGAAGTTTTGGGTCAATGCCAAAGATGGGATGGGTGGGATGTCTAGTAAAAGGCTCATTTATGTTTTTGGACCCCACGTCCCTGCCACTGACCCCTGGTCTCCCTTTTCCATGTCAGAAAGATTCAGGCTTTACAGAGGTGTGGAAAAGACAAATTTATTAGCAACTATTGCAAGGCCTGCGGGTATTTCTCTTCATCAGGTGGATTTCTGGGAAAGGGTGAATGGTAAGAGTTTCTAAGGATAGCTGGGAAAAACATAGAATCTTCGCAGAAATCCCCCCTATGAGCAAACACAGGCCGGGATGCACAAAACTGCCCTGCAGAGTCTTGGGCTTTATCCGTTCTGTGCCCAAGTGACTAATGTGCCCTTTGAGCAGAGAACAGCACCATGGTGATGAAGATACGCCAGGGCCTGACCCAGAGGTGCCTTCCAGCATCAGGCTGCGGAGAGAACGAGAAAGCAGAGAAACCAAAACGAGCCACAAAGTGAGTAATTTGCCCAGGAGGAGGATGCCTGAGTAAGCAGAGTCAGTCATTTCAGGATTCAGAGTGCTGAAAAGCCCTTTCTCGTGCGGTTATCTTGAAGGTCACAATGGAGCGATGTGCTGGGAAGTGGTCCCAAGGCTCGGCAATGAACCTAACCTCAGAACAACAATCACGCCTTGTTTGTTGAATTTCCCCTCTGCCTAATTTTTTATTTCCTGATTAAGCTTCAGCCCCTGTACCTGTTCTCTTTGAACTTGCAACCGAGAGAGCCGAAGAAGGGACGGGGGACTTTTACCAGGACCGCAAAGGTACAAATGACGTTCTAACTCATTGTTTTTTGTGGGTTTTTTCCAGCAAAATATATGTTTATATATGTATATCTGACTCAATGGAAAGATGGGGTGGAATTTTTTTTTGCTGCTTAATATTTCCATGTGTTTTCTGAAATGATTTACTGAGTGACTGCTGAAATCACTTGCGGTAAATGGGTAAGAGGCGTCAGACTCAGAAACTGTCCAATTATGTGACTCCCCTGGGGTTCCGACGCTATCGTTTTGGATGCATAAATTAAGTGTCCTTGCCCTGATACCCCTGCTGCCACCGACAAAGTCTTGCCCACTGTATGTGCACCGAGACAGCTGCTGGGAAGCGGGTACGAGACCAAATGTGAGCAGTTCTGGGCCTGGCGCAAGCTCCTGGCAAGTCTCAAAGCAGGGAGGGGAGGACGGAGACCTGAGCCCTGCTGCCAGCCGGCCGGGGGAGGTACTTCCCAAAGGGCTGCAAAGTCAACCCAGCAGCAGAATGCCCTCAGTAAAACACATGCAGGAGCCTGACTTGAGCTGCTTTGATTTTGGAGGCTTTCCAGCCCGCTGCTTCAAATGATTGATTTTTAAAAAAATGTTGTTTTTCTTCCTCAGCTCAGAACCGGTTAGAAAAATAAGTAAAAAGTTGGAGAAATTTCGGCATCTGCATGTCTTTCTAACCTTATCTGATGTTTTCTCTGCTGGTGACCCGCATGTCCTGTCCCAGGGGAACGCACAGCTCTGTATTCACCCTGTCAGAGACACAGTAATATATTGGAGAATCTTTGCTATTCATCTGAGGTGTGAAATATAATCACTGCTGCCAGACACTGCAAGGGTTTAAAATTATCAGTTCTCATGAAATTTCTGCAGCGGGAGCTGAGCCTTATCTCCTTCCAGTGTGCTGACAACACAGCCCACGTAGGCTTGTTCCCATTTATTCATTAGGAATTTGCTTGTCATTTAATTGGCTCAGCTCTCACTCTCCTGTCACACGGTGCAGAGCAATAACCTCTCAGCAAAATGCTCGTTAGAGAGTGAAAGTCCAGTCCTGTTTGCACGTGTCTCTATTGTTTGCGCTAAACTTAAAGCAGAAATTCCACTCCCGAAATAGAAACTAGGGTATGCTCAGCCTGGTGGGACTGCTCTTCATCCTGAGCTTGACTGTGGCTTTGGGAACAGACAAATCATTAAACCTCTTAACCTCTCGGCCAAAGCTCTGAGGTCAAATACCAGAGTATTGGTGGTTTTACCTTATTTTAAAAGCAGAAGGAAGGCAGGTGCCTCCACCGAGCTGGATAAAATTAAGGTTGCAGTTATTTAAGGTTTACAGCAATAGGTTCCACTGGGTTAGAAACTGTCAACAGCTCATTTCTTCTGCTGGACCAGGTCACATTAGGCATTATGGGAAAGGCTCAGCAGGCAGCCTCCAGGAACACAGCAAGGTCCGTAGGTGATTGCCCGAGCTGCCCCATCAGCTGGCCCTGGCTAGATCCATGCTGATACGGATCAGCTGGGAAAGGGAGACCCAAACCCTCTCCGCCTGGCTGAACCCATCCCTGGTGGTGGGTGGAGAGAATTGGGTTCAAAACAGGCCAAACCAGGCTGGAGTGCTGTGATGTTGGTGGAGGTTTCTCTGTTGCAGTGCTCAGAGATGTTTCTGTGAGTGGAGTAGTGTCTACAAAGGTGTGCTGTGGATGGCAAATGACACTGGAGTGGAGTGACTTCTCCATGGGAGCATCTTCTACTGCGTGCAGCAGAAGCGTGATTGCTCAAAAAAGTCTCTTTTGAGGTAATTCTGTAAGGTTTTGTGTTTGAGTGTAGCTCTCTGGCATCCCTTAGATGCACAGATATGTCCTTGAAGGATGGGGAGGCAATGTCGGGGTAGGCAGGAAGGAGTTCACAGGATGCTCCAAGTGAAGAGCCATATCCTGGCTCATGGCCATACCCAAGCAGTTCCTCAAAGATACTTGTCTCACTGCTTTCTAAAACCCCCAAGCTGGGACCTGTTCCCTTCTCCCCTCATGTCAGTGATGCAGCCAGCTCTCAGCACTACAGGAACTCATGTAGGAAACACTTCAGGGCCTTCTGTGGCTTCTGTAATGTACACAGCTGCCACGTGGGAGAGCCAGCCTTCCCTTGTGCTGCTCCTGGTTTGTTCCCAGCAGAAGTTAGGGTTACCAGAGTTGAAGGTCTCCTTCCCATTGCTGTCTGTGGGACCTGCAAAATGGCCCCATGCTGTTGGCTTAGCTCTTTCCCCTGAGCTCTGGCGAGGGAGGCTGCTGGGATGGGTGTCCCAGGTGCAAAAAAATACCACTGTATTGTATTGGAATGGAGAAATACCTGGAAAAATAGTATCCAGCCAGAAACCCTGTATCTTGGCTGGTATCCCATGATCCTAACCCCTAGCACCACACTCATAAGGGTGAGGAGTACTATGAATAGCATTAGCTCTCTCACACCTACAGTTGTAACCCTGATGGGGGCAGAAGCACCTCCAATTTGTCCAGCATCAGCCCTGCCTCTTGACCCGGGTAAAATAACAGAGTTTCTTCCCCATTGCAGCAGATGCTGCATGGGACTTCCAGGAGAAATGAATCATCCCCAAGCAAACAAAACCAAAATAATAACGCTGATTTTGTAGAAGACAAGGAAGGGCAAGGCTGTAGGACAGAGCCCTGCAAAAACAAGTCGGCTTCAAACCTCCTTAAGCTGCATCCAGCCCTTTCCCAAACACAACGCCGGGACCTTATAGGAGAGGGATGGAACTGGCTCGTGCCTCGGGTCTTTCAGACACAGGTTGCTAAGGGCTGCCTTGCAGACACCTTGGCGTTGGTGCTGAGCAGGAGGAGATGGGGTGAGTTTTGGGGATGGGGAGACCTGCTGGTGAGGAGCATGGAAAAGCAGTGCTGGGGCCAACTGGCTCGCCACTGGTTTCCATTTCCCTGTTCTGGCTGTGACTGGAAGTTGCTCTGCTGAAAAACAATGTGGTAAAGGCCCATGCTCGCTCCCATTTAACTCTGCTGAGATGTATGTGGTTACAGCAGAAATGAGCCTGGCACAAGGTTTTATTTTATTTTTAGCCTGACTAAACAATAGAAATTTTGTAATTGAGCAATTTCCGGCTTTGTTTTTGCAAACTCTAGAAGATTCTGCTACTCAGGTAAACATAAAGCGCCCATAACTTTACACCTCTTCACCATTTCCCATCACCTCTCTCTACCTTTAGCCACAGCAAATAGAGATGAAAGGCCAAGGTGGTCATTTGGGGCTTAGGTGGCTGGCATGGAAATAACTAATTTGCCACAGTCTGGGCAAGGGGCCGAGTCTGAGCCCCTGCATCCCTCCATCCCTCACCTGCATGCCCGATGAAGGATGCAGGAACACCTTCAAATGGGGAAGACCTCAAGTATTCTGGGAGTGGCAGCTGCGTAAATGCCAGCTATAAATAACCATCACGGTCATGGCGTAAGCAAGACAAGTTTGAGCCTTTACACTGAACATGCGGCTGTGGCTTGACAGTAAAGCTGACACATTGAGAAATAATTCTCCCAGTTACGTCAGAGCCAGGAAACTCTCTCAATTAGAGAAATATCCTTTCCATTACAAGATGCACTCACCATTCACTTGACTCAGAACTCTCTTAATCCGAGTGGCCGTGCCCCACTTCGCAAACATCCGCTAAGGAAGGTTTAATTTTGGAGCTGAGATGCCCAGAGGCCACGGGCAGCAATATGTCAGCTGGGATGCTGTTTGTAGGTGACAACAAGGCTGCTTTGGTCTTCTGCTGACTTTGGTGGTTTGCAACCAGAGCTGGCAGTGATGAGCTTGGGCGTTTGCTGCTTCCGCGAGCATCTCTGCCAACCACTGCCTCTTTTGCTGTGATGATCCAGGTGGTAGCACGTAGCAGGATGCAAAGAAAAAAGCCCATCTTAATGAGTCTCAAAACGTTTTTTATTAAGTTCTTGAATTTTTCATGGGGTTTGTTTGTTTTTGAGATCTCCACTGTGATTCAGGTCTTTTTCGTCCTCTGCTGCTCTTGCGCCGTAGACCTGCCTCTGACTTACACCAATACCAGCAGAAGCAGAATCCTCCTCTCCAGCTGGCATATGGAAAGCCATTGAGGTTAAACCCCAACAGATGCCAGTACCTCAGATGGGCAGAGGAGATCTTAGCTATTGAGTGGAAAGAGGCATTTGGAAATGCAATTTGCAGTGCAAGCAAAGTATAAAACTACAAAGCCCCTGGCTGCATTGTCTAGCTTTCACAAGATTCTCTATTCTTATAGTTTCCATTTACTGGGATATACCTATATATCTCCAAGGAAAGACATCTCTGTTTCCGGTTACTGGGTGCTCTGTCTCTCTAGAATATATAGAAATACATCACCCAATTTTCTTCTGAAGCAAAGACAACCCCGTCAAATAGTTAACACTAAAAAGCCCACACTTTGCTATGCCCAAGCTGTGGAACAGGAGGGCGGAGGGAAAGTTTCTTAATGCCTTGCCTTGAAATACACTTTTCCTCACGGAATAGCACAAAGTGAATTTCTTGGGCCTCATACCAGTCTCCTTTCCATGCTTAGAAAGAACATGCAGTAATATTGAACTGCACAAACTCAGGAATGAACACACCGGTTTCCTGTGATAGGGCATATGGATTCCTGCAGTGCAGCTGTGTGTTCCTGCAGACTGGAAACGCTCTACAAATATTAGCACAAGTAACTGTTCTCTCATCTATTTCGCTGTAGCTTTCTTGCATGGTTTCAATCGTTTATTCAGGGAGCAGAAATGCTTACTCACACAGCCATCCACACCACACAAACAGCAGGGCTCTGTTGGGACCGGGCTAGCCGAGATCTAGACAGATTTGTGTGTGACTTATTGATCCCAAAATGACAATTAAGCCTGACTTTAGCGCTTTGCCTGTATGCCATGAATGGTACTAGCAGAAAGCGAAGGCAAAACACTCCCACCAGTGGAAGTGGGAAGCTCTGATTTGGTACTGTTTCACGCTTGGTTTGCACAGCGAGGCGTTTCTCCTGAGGGGCATGCAGCGGTGCAAAAACAGCCTCACCTCGTGACAGTAACAAGTATAGCCAGCCCTGCTGCCATAAAACCCATTAGATAGACAAGAACAGAAATACTGAAGTCTCCTTACAGTTTCCCCCGGTGCTGTGTAGACAGAGTGAAGGTCTTCAGGACTGGCTCTCTCCTTCTATAATCAACCCTTCAGCATCTTGCCTGCCTTCCTGAAGACATTTCTTCAGGGGTTATCTCCCCTTCTCCATCCAGGCTGGGAGACAAACGGAGCTGTCTTCTCACAGCCCCCGTCCCGGGGTGTCCCACCACCTTTCTCACTCGATCAGTGGTGAGCGACGTGACAGCAGGAAACCCAGGGAGGCTCCCAGC
>KZ509230.1:0-35677 GCA_002844005.1 Limosa lapponica baueri | reverse complement strand
CCCTGTGGGGGTCGGACTTTGCTGATCTTCTCAGAAACGTGCTCAACAAATGGATGCTCCACCAAGGTATCATCTTCCTCTGGGTGCAAGCGCTTGGCAACCAGTGAGAAATAGAGGGCTTCCAGCAGAACCTGGGGAGACAGGCAGTGTCACGAGCCTGCAGAGAGAGCTATGCCACCAGAACCACCATGGGCAGCAGCTCCTGTGGGCCTTTCAGCCCAGAAAGCGAGCACAGCACAGCCACAGCACTCCCTTGGAGCAGCTAGATGACCTCTAAAACAAACTGCCACCAGCCCTGCCTCTCCTACTGCTGCTGGTGTGCACATCCTTTCCCCCCCTGCAGGGATACGGAGGTGGGAGAAAGTATTCAATCCATGCAGTGTCCAGTGTGACTTGATTAGTACCTGAACAAGACGTTAATTACAGCTAATACATACCCATGTACAGGTATGTGCTCGTGTACTCATGTTATCCTTACCTTCAGGGGCTCCCAGACCAAGAAGGATGCCAGAAAGCTGAATATCCCTGAGATGAGCCACATGAGGGCAACGCTGGAGGAAAAGCCCACCCCGATCCACACGGAGACTCCCGTGGAGGTGGCGAAGAGGAGCAGACTGATACCATGAGCTAGGTAGGAGCACCAGGGTGGCAGCAAGCGCTTCCTGAACGTTTGGTCTGCAACTGAAAGGAAGAGGGAAAACAAACATAAACGTTACGGCAAAAGGGTGCCAATGGGCACGGGAAGGGCTGAGCACGCCACTCATCCCAGTAGAGAGCTCACTACTGGTCCTGGGTGAGTTTGGAGGGATGGTCTCAAACATCTCCCACTAAGCAACATGGACAGCACACTGAAACACAGCCAGCCTCAGAAGAGCAGCCTCCCATCTGCAGACAAGAGGGTGGGCAGGAGATGGCATCCTGATTTGGGTAGTGGGATGGGTTCCCTACTTTCTCTCAGAGCCCCAAGACATTGGGCATGTCCAGCCTGGCTGGAGGTGCCGCTGTCAAACTCATGAAAAGCCACACATATTTGTTGGCCCGGCTGCCTTCAGACTGCCAAAGCCACCCTGCCCCGGGGCTTGCTCGGCACAGCTTCTTTCACCCACCCATGCAAATCAATGCCTGCATAAAGATACTACAACCATTCATCAACCAAGACGAAATGATGGATTTTAACGGACCCAAGAGGATTGCTGCTGTGTCCAATTTTCCATGCTGCAGCCTGCCCCAGGGAAGCTGTGCCTTGAGAAGCCAAGAGCTCATGCTAAGAGAACTGATGCTGAGCTTCTCCACAGGGCACCCAGGCACTTATCACCCCCCCAGATCTTGCGGGGCCTGACAGCTTGCTCCCTGCCTTGTGCAAGCCCAGCTGGCCTGCTGTCATGTTGCACGACCCAGTAGGAAGCATCTCTTGTCTTCTTTGCTTTGTTTGTTGGTTTGAACTTTTCTTGGCATTTGACTCCGTTTCCCCTCTGGTTATGTACAGAGACTCTCACTCTCTCATGATGGATGGATGAAGGGACTGATGGCTGTAGAAGGGTGCAGAGAGCACAGTAAATGGGGAAGCAGTGAGCAGAGCTTCCCTAGGGTGTACGGTAAGGACTGTCATAGCAAAACTGGTGGCCCAGGGCTTACTGACGTTCAGGCTCTGAGGGAAGCTGGCAAGAAATGGCAAATATATCCTAAGCAGAGGAGCAGCCTTTCCTAAGGCTCCTTTTCTATTTACCCTCCTGTGCCTCCCAAGAGCTGCTGTGTGCAACAGCCCCTGTTCCTGCGCGTCCCCACCCTCCCTGCTCTGATGCTGGCACAGCCCTGGTACCTGTCCATGTTGACTTGGCTGATCTGCTCACTTCCCTGGGAGGAGCTGCCATGCTCTGGCCTTTGTCGTTCAGCTTCTGCATCATGACAGTCTCCACCTTCTCCCCGAACACGCTGGACCTGGCGAGGCAGAGGGGTGATATTGGTGAGCCACGACACTGCTGGCTCTGCGGTAAGCAGGTTGGCACCGAGGTGGACTAACTCCAGTGCTAACACCAGTGCAGCAGCCCCACACCAGTTAGAAGCATTTCCTTCTAGAGCAGTGTGCCCAGGCTCCCGAGGCACACAGACGCTCTGCCCTGCATCTCATGACAGGGGGGCTGAAGGTCTTTCCTCCACCTCGATCTGCTGTTTTGCACTGGCTACCCAGAGGTCAGCCACCAGCCCAGCTGGGCAGTGGTCAAAGTCCCAAAGCAGGGTGCTCTGGGCACCATAACACAACAGAGATTCAACCCCGCTTCTCCCTCCCACCAGTGCCATGAAGCAAAACCATGTCCCAGCACTTTGTCAGCAGTCACAAAGCTCTGGAGACACATCTTCAGCTGGGGCTTTAAGGGGATATTCCGGGTGGCTCCCGGGAGGGTGGCAGTGCCCTCCACGAGCTCTAGCTGTGGGGGCTGCAGGGATCATAGCCAGTAAGAACACAGTGGCTCGTGACAAGGCTGTCCTGGGCATTTGCAATGTCTCAAACCCCAGCTCAGCTCACTGTGGCTGGGTGCAGCAGTGCTGTCTGGTGCAACACTGGCTGCTGCGGAGCTGGGTGGGAGGGCAAGGGACAGGAGGCACTGGCTCAGTGGGAGACTCCGCTCCTCAAATACTTACAGGCCTGAGATCAGATCCGTTTCAGCCCTCATGTACGGCCCTAGGTCCTGGGAATGGGAGATGCCGCTAGCTCCATCTGCCAGAATCTGCCGGATAAGATCCTCATCTGGCAAAAGAGAGAGTGCAAACAGCGTTGGCAGGAGCACAGCACCCAGCACAGCACTGGGGGATGGTTCTGCACTGCTTGGGCTCAGCCACATTTATGGAACTGGGGAGGAGGAGGGCCAGAGTGAGGTCCTTCTCCATAGGACAGCCCTCCCCTCCTCCCTGTCTTCTAGCTCCAGTCTATCCCCAGCTTGGCTGCAAAGCCTGGCATGAAACTGCTGGTATAGGAGGCCAAGTTGTTCTTCTCCAGCCATTTATAGAGGTTCAGAGACACACTGTGGCTTTGCAACAAGTGACAAAGTGCTGGTTACTTGCAATGGGAACAGACTTCTTGCTCCCAGTCTGCTGGCAGTGTGGTGACCACTCACTTCAGACTGATCCACATCAGGATTTCTGCTTTCCCAGACTGAAATCCCCATGCAGAAAATACGACCCCCCCTCCTCTGCCCTTCAAATTGACGTCAGAGGGGATGGTGGCAGACTCTGCTATTCTACCTTCTCCAAAGCTGAACCATGGGTCCTAGGGACCAGACCGCTCCTCCTGCACTTCCCTGGGGCATTCAAAGCCTGGCACAGAGCGATGCTGCTCACACACCCACCTGAGGCAGAGAAATATCGAGGCTGTCCCTGGTGAACGCCCAGTGACAAGCTGTCCTCCTCAGTTGCCAGTGGGGCCTCGAGTCCAAGGTGGCGGCTGGCCCGGCCTCTCTTCAGCTTCTGGATGGTGTTGCCCATGATGGAAGGGTCGCTGAGGAGGTCTGGCCAGCTGAGCAGGGCCTCGCTGGAGGGCCACCGCACGAGGCTACAGGAAAACAGAGGAATGGGTGCAATCAGGTATGCGTGGGGAATGGGAAGCATGAGAAAAGCAACTGTGCTAGTGCATAGGACTGTTTAGAAGGGAAACAGCTGTGGGAGCACAACCCCAGTCTATCAAAGCAGAAAACTACGCTAAACTCTTGCTTGCTACATCTCCAGAAACCTACTTACCTTTTGGAGTCCTCCAAGAACAGATCTGTTTTGGTTTGCTCAGAGAAGGCCTGTGGAGGAAGCAGAGGCATTTCAGGCACATGACACTGGTTTGTGCCTGGTTAAAACAGTGGGTTGTTAACACTGAAACTGGACTGGTTGTTAACAGGTTGTTAACTGGTTGTTAACACTGTTTCACTAGAAACCTGGAGCCTGAGCTGCTATTAGCCCTGGGTCCACACCTCCAGGAGCCTGCTCTCCTCCAGAGCTAATGCCCAAGCTCGCATGGGAAGATCCAAGCTCACAGACACAGAGCAGTAGCTGGAGGGAGCTTGTGCTCAGAACCTGGGACTGGCCTAGGGAAAGCTGTCGGTGATAGATGAAGGGTTGTGGCTCCCCTCTATCACTGATATTTGTCAGAGGCACTTGAGTCCATCAGTTCTTGCACTGACAGCTGTGGACAGACACTGCGCCCATGCACAGGAGCACACAGATGCATGCAGCCTGCCCAGTTTTTGGGTGTGAAGCAACTTACCTCTGCCCGGAGCCCAGGAAAAGTGGGGAAGGAACTGTCAAGAATTGAGGAGTCCAGGTAGTTGTCGATCTCTAAGGACTGCTGGTCTGAGTGGGTCAGGGTGTGGTTGATGGAGACCTGCAGGAGACAGGAAGGCTTGAGCAGAAAAAGGAGGGACAGAGGTGACAATGTCACAGTGACTCTGAGCCCTGTCCTGCTCTGCTGGGGAGCTCCACGCTTCTCCACTGCCTCCCAGGCACCTCAGACACTTGTACCCACATGTACCACAGCCCACTGCCATCTAGGCTGTCCCAGGTACAAGTTCCCAGGCAGCCACTTGAGCTCACAGCCTCCTGCAAAGCAGGGAGTACTTACAGGAACAAGAAATATCAGACACATTTGCTGCTCATCAGTCACTGAGCAGCTGGCTGCAGTACTTAATGGGGCTGCTAATTGTGTCTAACTAGTCATTAAATCCCCAGCTAATCCTTTCACAGCTGCCTAACCACAGCTCTACTCAGACAGCTGAGTTTTTACCCAGGGTAGGCATTTCATTAGCAATGCTCCACTGAACATCTCTCCTGCCAATGCAGCAAAGGGTCATACCTTTAAACGGCATTTGGGTACCTATCTCACACTGAAGTCACAAGGGAGCAAGTACTCAAAAAGACTTTAAAACCTGCCCTTTTGGTCTCTCTCTGGCCATTGTCAGAATACAGGCAGTGATCTGTCCCTAAAAAGGTCAGGGGCTGCTCCCAGCTCAGGAGGGAGGCAGAGACTTGCTAAGGGCAAGGGTCTGGCCATGGTGCAGGGCAGCACAGAGGCACAACTGGGAAAGTGCAGAGACCAGCTAGAGAAGTGATGTACCACAAAGGGCAGAATGTAGCCTCAGATGAGCAAACCTGGTGGCATCACACCCATCTGGGCAGGCTGCAACTACTTCTCCTCATTACCTTGCCACGAGACATCCGGAAGAGAAATAAAATGACCAGGTAGAGAGGGTACACCACCATGCTGGAGACCAAACCAACAGCCACAGTGTCCACGTTAACAGGGATCAGGTTGGAAACGGCCCCATTGCTGGAGAGAATCGAAAGAGACCAGAGACCAGCGTTAGCAGAAGCACTCAGGGTTGCCAGCTAAGCAAGGAGTGAGGCAAAACTGCTCACCCAAGCATTTCAGATGTGCAGAGAACAACATGGGCATGGGCTGTGCTAACAGATGACACAGCAAAATCAGGTAAGGGGGAAAGCTGATCAGATTGTCCTTGGTCATCCGTGTCCTGGTCCCAGGTTTTTTGGAGCAGGAAGGGCAGACTCAGGGCCATGAGTAAAGCACCTATTCCCAGCAGACTTAAGGTCTGTCCTGCCCTGTGTCATGGAAAGTGCAGGAGGGACCTTGAGGAGGTAAGGGACTGGCCAGAGCACCAAGGGACACAACTCACCTGAGGTGTACGTTCCCCACCACG
Organism: Limosa lapponica baueri; assembly: GCA_002844005.1. NCBI lineage: Eukaryota > Metazoa > Chordata > Aves > Charadriiformes > Scolopacidae > Limosa > Limosa lapponica. Next base: position 29,984 of record KZ509230.1, on the reverse strand, counting down.
CCGTACCACACAGCATTGGCACAGAGGAAGAGGAAGATGAGGAGGGAGCAGCAGGTGGCTCTCTGGACACGGGTGAAGCGGCTGCGAGGCGGTCGGTCCCACATGGACAGCCAGACGTGCTTCTCGAAGAAACCTCGTTGCAACTCTGCTATAAAGATCCGGGAGAAGCTTCTCAGCTCTGTCTCACCTGAGAACAGAAAAAGAGAGACTCTCAGGGCCAGCTGCACCGCAGAGAGAACCCTGCCATGGTCCCTTCTTGCAGACTAATATTCAAGGAAGGATCCACACTGCATCTATATGGTCCCTCCTGCACCACTGGGTTCTTGCCATGCCTTGTCCTCTAGCACGTGGACCCAGCAGAGCACTTGGCTGCAGAAGGCATCAATGCAGTGAGGAAGAGCAGGCTCTATGTCTCTCTGCAGTCTTCTGCTGTGGGACCTTCCTCAGCGCAATGGGAACTGCCACGCTGCTCAGCCACCCCAGCCCCACACCCCAGCGGCTGAGCACTCACTGGCAGCATAAACCTCCTTCTCCACCATGCCATCATTCTCTTCACTCTCCACCGACAGCCAGTCATTCACCAGGAAGAAGTAGCTCTTGCTGCTCTGCAGGTCCCGGACTATGACGTGCTGCAGGTACCAAGAGGGGCTGAGTCCTAAAAGTTAAGAGATGAAGAAATGTGTTTCATGGCAGACATTCCTTTTGTGGACCTGCAAAGCCAAGAGTGCAACAGCAGCAGTTGCCCTCTGACACTGTCTTCATTGGTGGCAACTGCACAGTCCCCAAGAAAGGCTTGGCATAGCTGGGTCACCTCCTAGGCTGTGCGGACATTTACAGACACTGTCACAGCACATTACATCGTATCTGTATGGGATTACAGCTGACCAGCCTGCAGAATTCCCCATGATGGAGACTCCATGTCTCCCCCAGCCCTCTTCCCCCAAGCCAGTGGGTCACCATGGTCTCCCATCAGGGTTAGCCCAGACTGTAGGCCCAGATGACTCTCTCCCAGCCCAGGTACCAGGCAGAGCAGACCCTGCGATGTGTGATGGCTGCCTCGGGCCTGCACCCCGCTCATGTCTCACCTTTATTGTCATGCCAAATGCGGATGCGCCAGATGCTCCCCAGACTCCGCTCCGTTGCGATCTGAAACACGTCGAGGCTGTTGCGGTGGAAGGCGTTTTCTCCATCCAGATGTCTGTGACCACTTTTATTGTCCACACCATACAGGGCGATCCCCACGTGGGCCGTGGTACCTGGCAGAGTTAACAGGGCTCAGTCAGAAAAGTCCACCCAAGGTGGAGCTGTTCCCCAGCCCTGCCTTCCTGCCAGTGACCTGGTATCAGATGCATTGGCCCTTCAGAGGGGCCACCTGGAGACTCTCCGAGGAAGGAATGTGCTCAACAGCCATCCCACACCCAGGGATAGTGTTACACACAGCCTGGAGGGCAGCTGCTCAGATTGGCCTGGCGGACCTTGGCATGCCCATGGTTTTCCTCTTTGGAGGGGACTGAATCTGACATTCCTTGCCTTGCTAACACCCTAATGGGAGGAGATGTTTATTCTGGATGTTTTTTCCACCAAGTAGTTGAAAGACTTGTTTTCTTTGACTTCTCTCCGCTACCAGTTGCCAGATGCTCCCTGGTCCACCTGCTCAACCTGGATGGTCCTTGGGGTGGCTTCAGGAGAAAGCTGCTGCCAGTGAAACCAGTGGTTACACTAAGATTAATGGGAGTGTGTTTCTGGCAGCGACACAGTAGCACTTCACCTCTGTCCTTGCTTAGAGCTTCCACATCCCAACTGCCTGGATTTCCAAATCCAGGATGATGTTTCTGGCAGCTCCAGCTACAAACCCAGTCCCGGATCAGAAAGCCAAGCATTCTGCCTTCATGCTGCTGAGAAAGACTCAGACAGCAGAACAAAGTGACGGATGCTGGAGGACAGCAAAATGGTCCATCTAAAGGGCCCCCAAGGCCTGGATGTTTCTGTGGGAGAGGGCCAGAATCAAGGAACAATCGCTGCCTCTTGGCTGTTCCTGCAACCACAGCCCAGTCAGGGAAAGCAGGGTGGGGGTATTTCTATACTGGGTGGCTCCTTCCAGCAGCAGTTGCTTGTCCCACCCCAACAGCAAGCGGTGGGGCAGCATGCTCTTCTCCACAGCTCTTGACCTGTCTCATCATCACACACTAAAATCTGTGAATGCTGTGGGAAGCCCTGAACTCGCTGTCTGCTCAGTGCTGCTGCAAACACCAGCTCAGCTCTGGGCCCTGCAGGGGAACACTTGGTGCACGACGTGCTGAGGTGAGATCTCAGGGGAACTACGCAGATGTCACCCTAGGAATCAAGCACAGGAGTAGACTCTGGGCTAACCTGATCCTCTGCCCCAGCCAGTTTTCACCAGGATCTCATATTTGTACAGCCCATTCTTCCCGCAGAAGGGAATCACCCCCACACGGTTGATGTCAATCATGTCCAGCTTGTGCACGATCAGCGCAGCCACCGAGTAGGTCACAAAGCAGACGGCACATGTCAGCAGAACGATGTAGTTGAGACCTGGGCCTGGAGCCTAAAAGAAAAGAAGCATATTGCAAGGCACTCTCCTTCCCCAGGAGGACACCCCCCCTCCCTTCCCCAGGAGTCACGCTGCCTTCTTCCCGGCCATAATCATCATTCACACACGATACCACATGCAAATAGAGGAAGACCCATCCCTGTGTGCTCACAGCCCTGCGGAGCGACTGCAGCCGGCGGCTGGAGCTGCTGCAGCAGCTGCTGAGAGTTCTCTGCTCCCACTAACGTCACACTGACAGCCCAAAAGAGCCTGCATGCCCCTGGGAGGCAGGGAGCAGCTGGCAGGAGCAAGCTTGCTGGGATAAAACAGTGCTGGGGGACAGCTGGGAGGGGCGTTTAGCATCTCACTGAGAGGTGAACGCACTGTGAGGTGTCCCACATAGAGAATAAAGCCATCTGCAAAGGTCTGTTTTTAGCAGCAGCAGCCAGGATTCACGATCAGAGGACACAGCCCCTCTCTGAGCTGTGCCCGTCTGCAGCTCCCAAAGGCTCCCAGGTACTTGTGCTGGTTTGCCAGCTGGGCACGGGTCAGCCAGGACCCAGTTTGTACGTGAAGCCAACGGGAGCATGAAGCTTTCCTCTAGGTGACAACAATCTGCTCGGAGCGTGACAATGCTGCCCAGCCTCTGCTTTGTTTTACTCACGGGAAAGATGAACTGGACAGAGTTTGGGGGAACAAAGAGACTGGCCCCGAAGGCGGTGAGGTGCTGGGTTAAGCACACAGCCTGGTCTGGCCTGGTCTCTTCCAGTGGGATGATGCCTTCTGTCTTCCACCGCTTCTCCTGCTCGCTGAAGTACTGGCACAGGGAGGTGTACAGCCCCAGAGTCACCTCCACCGGGGACCAGCTGAAATGGTTGGTGATGTTGAAGTAGTATTTCTGGATGGTGTCATCAGTTCTGGAGAAGGGAAAGACAGCAAGGAGACATTATGAACCTGCTTGCTGAAGGGACGCAAGCCCCGTTCCGTTGGATGTGTGCCCACGGAAAGCACCCTGCTGCAGGGACAGGTAAGCACACAACGAGGAGGAAAAGCCCAGTGCATGTGGTGTAATTTACACCGCCTTTTGGCTGTGCAGAAAGTCTGGGGTTTTACAAACCACCTGAATTCTTCTTTACCTTTGTTTTAGTTCAGCACCTGGAGCATTATGTTGCGCATCCTGCACAGCTCTCCCACCCACCCTTCCCTGTGTCCCACTGACCCACACGACACTTCCAGAGCAACAATATGATTCTTAGCTGGGAGTGGGTTTGCTCATTAGGACGATGAATCTCTCTTTGAGCATCCTGTTACCAAAAGCCATGGAAGCTGGGTCAACTTACACAACAGTGGCTCCTCTCTTGCCCCGCCTATTCCCAAGCTGCCTATCTTTTCTTCTCATGCCTAGGAATGGCTCGTAAATAACGAGGCATGAACTCACACGCTCCCTGGCAAGGCAGCAAGACAGCAACTGAAGCTACAAGAATGACTCCTCTGCTAAAAAGAAGAGAGCATTGCTGCAAAACCCCACAGCACAACAGCAGTGCTTAATGGGTCCTGGCACACTCCAAGCAGCAGGCAAGCAGGGTGGATGGGAGCCCATGAGGGAACCTGCTTTCTGCTCCAGTCACACATTGGGAAGATGAGCTCTGCTTTTGTGGAGGTCGCTCTGCGCTTCAGGAACCAGGCTAACACGTGTGGTGCTTTGCTGGGGGAAATGGTTTCACGAGCTGCACAGAGCAAGCCCTCAATCTGCAAAGGTCAGTGTGAGTCCCTTGGGGAAGGAGTCCTGGTAAAGATGGACAGCTCTGGGGTCGCTAGTGCACAGGGGATGAAAGTCTGGACAAGCATCAAACAGACTACAGAAGGTATCAGGCAAGGGAGCAGAGGAAAGGGCAGTGGGGGGAGGCATCACCAGGAGAGGCTCTGGGTGAAGGTCATGATACTCATCGGTAATGTGATTTACAGCTCTAAAAAGGGGAACTCTCCCTCACCTGTATCAGAAAGGCAAACCACAGAGAGCTGAGCTGCTTTTGGAGCAGCAACAGAAGATGTTTGGGAAGGAGGGAGTGTCAGGGTACAAGAGATGCCCATGCTGAGGTGTAGGAATGGCAGCTTGCAGCTGCCTGCCCAGGAGAGCTGCCTCCTCCACGGACAGGGCAGCACTGTGGGCACTTACAACAGCACCAGCCCTGCAAAGTAGCCTGGCAAAAACCATGCCCAGGCCCTGAGCACCCCTCACGTACATCCATGGGACAGCCTGGGGGTGACAGGGATTACGAGGGAGGCTTCTCTTACCTGGGTGAGGTGAAGAAGGTGTAGAGCTTGTGGTCGCTTCCAGCCAGGGCATCCAGGCCAATTTTCTTAGAGGCACTGCAGTTGTGCTCATTGGGCTCTGGTTCGTGATGGAGATAAGCCATGATGAATGGCTCAGGCTCGCTTGCAATGTAGTGATCTGTGTGGGGAGGGGGAGAAAGAACAGAAAGTACTTTATAAACACCAGGGAGAGATCGACCACAAGCCCGGTGCCAGCAGTGGAGGTACAGGGAGGAGCATCAGGAGCACAGAAAGTCAAGAGAGATGCTTTTCCAGATTGTCCTCTCTCAGTCTGCAGTTCAGAGGATCCCTGAGCAAGAGACTCTGGATACCATTGTACCTGATCGAGAGAGAGACAGGACAAACTCCCGCCAGTGCTAATGTGGCTCAACAGAGGGGCTGGATAAAGAAAAAGGCTTCTCAGTGCTAGAATCCACAAGCAAGGATTACACTGGGGACTGGATGATGCCTGTGACAGCCAGAACCTCAACCATGCAGCGTGGAACTCGCTGGCTACATCTGACATCCCCTCCCACACACCAGTTATCTCTTGACACAGCTCTCCTTTGCTGCAACACCCAGCCCTCCCGTCCCACGGCACGAAATAGCAAAGAGCATAAAGAGTTGGATCTGTCTGCGCTACCGTTCAGGACTCTGTAAGTGAGCTGGAAGTGCAGTCCTGCTTCTCTGTTGTTGCTCTCCATAGTCACAATTAGGTTCACAGATGTTCTTGCCTCGATGACTGCAGTGCCAGCAGAGAGATTGTCAGCATCTGTGTTGTTTGACACCATTACGGTGATGGCCTTCTCTGAGTCCAGGCTCCCAATGGGGATCTGCACCCCATTGTGTGTCTGAAATTCCATGGAGGCGACCTTTGTGGACACGGTGTAGTTGCTGATGTAACCAAAAGGGAAAGGATTGGAGTCCACTTGGAACATGACTTGAATGACATCCGTCAGGTTGGAAAGGGTGGTGTTGAATGCCTGGGGGATGGAGAACTGGCAGTTCGGTGTGTTTTCGTAGCAAAGCAAGTTAAAGGGATCAGACCGCTTGCCTGTGGCCTTAATTTCTCCTCCCACCAGCTCAAGGGGCTCTTCATTCAGCACTCGAGACTTCATGAGGATGCGCATCAGGCTGGAAGACAGGTTGTAGGCTTTGGGAGCCAGCAGCAGATTGTGGGAATCAGAAAGCAATTCCTGGGGCTTGGATTCTTGTGAAACTGTATTGACAAGGTGAATTAGGTCACCTGCCAGGAGAGAAATAAAGGTGTAAAGAGAGGAAGTGGTAAATAGCCTAGATAACATCTGACACCTTCCCAAAACAATCAGACAAGTCTTTCCTTACTGTCTTCTCACTGTAACTCTACCTGTACACATGACCTTCTGCACTGGGAGTGTTCAGTAGCCCATAGCTAAAAATAAAGCTGTCAGCAATTCCTGCAGGCTCTCAGCTATTCTACAAAGTTTGGCAGTGAATACTTAATCACAACAGGTTTTATTTTCCTCCTGTGAAATGACTAGAAGGGCAGATTGGGAAACAGGGAAAGAATGGATAAATCAAACATATGGTACTAAGTTTTTGTACTACAAAGAGCAGAACGCTCAGAAATACATAGCAAGGAGTGCAAAGAAGGTGCTTCGGCTTCCTCCCAGGGTAACCAGGTGGGAATTTTTGCACAGTGTTCATGGGTGCCCCAGTGAAGTTTGGCACCCTCCTCAGATTGCAAGCAGGAAGGCAAGCATCTGGAAACCATAGCTGTTACTCATTGTTTACTAAAAAGACAATTCCCTGAAGAATTAGTGAGTTTATTAACAACTGTCATATTTAAATGTCCACAGAGACAGCTGCCAAAGACAGGACAACCCTGGGAAAAGTACACGGAGAAGAAATTACTGAAGTGCCACAGTCCAAATGTTAGATGCAATCTCCCTAACAGCTTGAAAAGGCATGGGCCAAACCCCTAATGGTACAGGAGAAAGTCTGCAAAGCTTCTCTCAATCTACCTGTGCCCAGCACCCTGCGCTGGGAGACCTGTGCCCTCAGCAGCGCCCCATCAAATGTCACCCGTTCCTGCAGGAACAAAACTGACCTGTGATGTTGAGGATGTTGTCAGCGATACCAGTCGGTGTCACAGTGCCTTGGGTCGTTTCCCCTTGCAGAATGGTCATCATGGTCTCCAGCTTGTTCAAGGTCCTTGTCAGGCATGACTTGCAAACCAGCTCCTTGCTCACCACCTGCAAAGGGGAACACAGTCTGACGCAGCAGGAACACCCCCAGGGAAAGGCAGCTGTGGGCAAGTTCAGCTGGCTCAGTCCTCCAAAGACCCCAGCATGTTTGTTCAAACACCATTTGCACCCTGAAAGTCACCCCTGCTCCCTCCAGCCCCAGGGAGGTCACTGCAGAGACCATGGCTGCTCTGCTCACACTGAGAGATGCCAAGAAGTTGTTGATGTCTCCCAGACTCTTCCATCCATCTCCCCTCATGTTACAGCGTTCAGGCAGGCATGCCGGGAGCCTAATGGAAGTTGCATTAGGGTTGGAAAGAGCATTAAAGAGCGGCATATTCATGTTTCCTGGAGTCCACTTGTAAGGACCAAGCATGTCTCCTGCTGTGGCATCTCATGAGCACCCCTTTGGGGCCACACACTACTCCTGCAGAAATCAACCAGGAGCTGGATAGGATTCCTCCATCTACTCCGCTATCTTTGACGGGAGCAAGATTTAGCCCTAACTGAATCCATTTCAGTGTCCAAATACTCCTGAAAGTGGTGGGAGGGATCCTGCCACTCAGGCATGATGGATGTCCCTCCCTCTGCTCCCAGATGTGTCCAAGAAACAGAATGTTCTAGCCATGGCCTGGAGCTCCCCGCACTCTTGAGGGCTGGATGGGAGTGACTGAGGCAACACATGGAAGCTGTTACCACAACGCCTTTCCTAGCTCTTATTCATCTTTTTTCTTTTAATCATCATAGGATTCAGACGTGATTCACCATATGTTTTGGTGAAGAATCAAAACAGCATCTGCAGGTCTAGAATTCCCTCCTTTCTGCTTTTATTTGTAAGCTATGGAGAGTGAGGACATACTGTGTACATCAGAGTCCACAATGCACAGCCAGGTATTAAGGAGGTGGGGAATAAAAAGGGTTATGGGGAGGAACCACCCAAGGAGCTACTCCGTAGGAAGGAGAATCTGCTAAGAAGACTGAGATTCTTTTTTTCCCCTCCAGGAGAAATTTCATTCTGATTTTTCCTCTCCCCTGTAGGTAAAATCAAAACAGTATCAGCACTGATTGACACTTCTACAGGAAAGGAAATGTGTGAACTCTGTGCTAGTCTCCACCACTTGGGAAATTCTAGATTACTGTTTTTCTAAGCTTTTCATTCCAATCCAGAGCATAAACTAATCCTGGAACGTCAGCTTTTCCCGTGGAACAAAAATTCTATTTCTAGACCTAAGCTTCCACAGCAGGATCAAGTCGCAAGGCAAGAGCACGTGGGAGAGACAGAAAGAAACCAATCCAGCATTGGAAGGGCATGTGCCGAACCCCAAATCCCTGAACAAAGCTGAAGAGAAAGAAGTGATTTTTGAGGTTTACAGACTCAGAAGCAGAGAAAGAAGCAGCAGAAGAAGTACTCAGTGGGTGGGATGCAGTAGTCTGTCCATCATTTCGAGGAGAGCCTCTTCCCTGCTGAGCGAGGTTGCTGACCTGGCTGGGGAGGCGATGCGCAGCCAAGGCTGGGGTACCCGAGTCCAGCCCCAAAAGCGAAGATTTGGGAGGGCAGGGGAGGAAGAGCGTGCCAGAGCAGGCTGGCTGGCCACCAAACCCCAAGCACATTATATAACTGGGCTCTCTTCCCTTTGCCCATCTGACAAAACACATAAAGCCACTCCTAAATCCACCAGGCAGCAGCCCCAGCACTGGGGAGCTGAAACTGCGAGCTGGCTGGGGAACACAGCGCTCCCGGTCAGCAGGGAAGTGGAGCAGTGTTTCTAATCTTGTAGGATAGAAATAGGGCTGGAAGGAACATCAGTCCTCGGCGCTGTCCCCTGGCTCAAGGCTGGTCCAGCTTTACTTGTGTTACTCCTGATGGGAGTCCAGCCTGTCCTCAGAGATTCTGTGACCCTCCCAGCAGTTTATTCCAGTGCTTCTCCACTCTGTTGAGGCCTGTCCTACAGTCTCCATCTGCAAGTGAAAGAACCTACTTGCTAGCAAGCTGCCACACCAGGGCTGAGACCAGAGAAGCAGCACAGAATTCTTATGTCCTGTCTTCCAGCACAGGAATACATTGTCTTCTCCTCATCTGCTAGATTGGTGGCATGGTGAGGGTCAGAGCCATTACAACATCACCACAGAAACCCCAGTGATGTCAACAAGTGATACTTGTCCTCCCTGTGTGGTAGGTGTGTGGGGAGAGAGAGAGACAGGGAAGCAGAACAAGAATTGAAGAGGATCTAAGCTGCACCTGGAAGAGCAGGAGGCTGGAGGTGGATGGGGAACATACCGTGCACTGCGCCAAGGCAGCGGAGATCTGCTGGATATCATCAACTGTGTTCACCTTCAGCGAGTTCAGGATTTCTGTGATATTGTTGCGAGTCCAGGTCCGGAGTTCAAATTCATTCTCAGTCTCAGGTTCCAGAAGCATGGACCGCTCATACTGGGGGGGGATAAAATCAGGTAGAGTGAGGAAAGGTATCAGGTTGTTTCAGAGGATGATGAGCTGTACTGAAGTCACCTCTCCCCTGTACTCTGCATCTCCTGCCTGTGCTTTCCCCAGAGAGTAATCTAATGAGCTGGTTTTTCAGCAGAACTTCCTCAGTTTCACTTGTGCTCTCCAAGCAATTATCTTAACAGTCTTGCACTTGACAGCTAAGTAGTACATCAGTGTGCAGCCCTTATCCAGCTATGCACAGTGCCTGTGCTCAGGGGGATTGCCCTTGCCTGGCTTCCAGGCACTCAGGAGGCTCTTACGGGGGAGGAAAGCATGAGTGTAGACCGAAATTCCTGCCCTGCCTACAGAGATGCATGCGGAGGGACTGGGCCCTACCTTAGGTAGGCGTGAAAGTGAATGCTGCCAGGAGGATGATGGTCCTACACTGTGGGTTAAGAGTCCTTGTATGCAGGCAGAAGATCTTTCTAGCTGCACTAGCTCAGCAGTGAGAACAAGGAGGTCTCCTCAGCACCCAGAGCATCACCTAAGCAGCTACAGGGAATTTCCAGCTCTGCTGAGATGGAGTGGGGTGGCTGGCTCAGGGGAAGCATGAAGTAGCTGGGGGAATTTAGGGTAAGATATCTGTTTCTAAATTCAGTGTTTAGACTTGAATATGAGGGCAAAAATGCAGGCTGCGTGGGAGACACCCAGGCCACTGCCTTCTCTGGGACCTCTGTTCTATTCTGTGGCCTCTCTGCTTTCCCTGGTCATTGTGTGTGTCTGGAGTTTGTTACTCTTTTTGATGCATGAAAATAGCTCCAGCTCAGCTCCCAGCATGCACGTACACTGATTTACATGAAAAACTAGCATTAGTCATTTCCCTACATTGCTGTACAAAACTTGGCCAAAGAACATTACTGGCGATTGCAAGGCCTTCTGGAGGCCCCTCTTGGGCAGAGAGTGCTGCTTTACCTCATTTAAGATGGTGATGAGGGCCAGGGAGTACTCAATGACCTGTTGAGGGTCCCTTTGTTTCACTAAGCCCCGGAGCACGGTGTCAGTTTGATTGTAGAGCCAGTATGACAGGCTGGGGAACCCCTCGGGTAAGCCGATTTCCATGGAGCTGCCAAGGGAAAGAGGCATTTGGGTGGTTAAACAGCCATGACAGCATTACTGCTGCCTGCCCTGGTACCCAGTTTGCACCAGCTGTACGTAGGAACATCATGGACCTGAAGCCTGACTCTTCACTGGTCCAGCTCTGTGAAGCTGCAGGTGTAGGACGCACACGGGTGCATTGAACCCAGAGGAGAAAATCCAGGTTTAGTTTGATGGAGCATTAAGAGCACTTAAAAACAGGGCCGGTGTGCTGAGAGGAGCTGCACTGCTTTTGGCATCGTTCCTTGGGGTCTGAGGAACAGCTGGGACACAGATCCTCCTCCGCAGGCACTGCAGGACCGTACGCTCCAGCCTGGGAGGCCGGGACCACATGTACAGTGCGGCGAGCTGCAAATCAGCCTCGAGAAGAAGCAGCCCTGCAGCTCGGTCAGGCAGCAGAGACCTGCTTAGGATGCTGCCCAAAGACCTGTGGGAACTTGTCACCTGCATGGAGCACACTGGAAACCAAGGGGCATTTGCAGAAGGGACAACTGGGCTTTCATGGTACTGGCCCTGCTGAGACTCAAGCTGCAATCCCTTCCACCCTACTCAAAAGCACCGTGCTCTCCACCTTGGCTACATGAGACCTCCCTGGCTCTCAGGAGCAGGACACCAGGCAACCCCCAGCACCAGAGCTTGGTGCTGCCAACTCTCCTTTGAGGACTCCTGATGCAGAGAAGGTGATGGAGCACAGAGCATAGAGGTCTTCTGGGAAAGTGACGTTGTGCCTTCAAAGCAAGGTGTCACCAGGGAATTAAGGAGGTGGACAGGAAAGCTTATCGGAAAGTCTCCTCCTTGAGTGATGATCCACAAAGACTGGAATTCTCTGTATTGCATTTCTGCTGAGCCTCCCCTCGCCTTCCTGCCAACGGCCTCTTCCAGGAGGCAAACGTTTCACCTGGGATCTGCCAAGCCCTTCAGGACAGGGACCCAGTGGTCAAGCCATAAGACTGTGATTCAGGAGCCTGGCCTGCGAGAGGTGGGTCTTACCGGTTAATGGCCACCACGGTCGCTCCCAGCTGGTCCTGAACAAGGACTGACACGGACACCATGAAGCCGCTCTCGTGAAAGCCCGGCGGCAGGAAGGCGCTGTGCTCAGCACGGCTGCCCTTGTAGACGCAGAACTCATGGTAGTGCCCGGCCCTGTGGCGGGAGGCCAGGAGGATGTACACCAGTGGGCCCTCCGCGTCCTCCGTGTCTCGCCAGCCTGCAAAACAAACCCCAAACAGGGGGTCTGATGGGGGCGAGGGCACAGCGGGGCTGCAGCCACCATCCCAAAGCCCAGCCCATCTGTCAGAGCTGGCACTGCCTTCACAGTGCCCCTTCCCTCCCCTGGTGTGTCCCACCCTGGTCAGCCCTTCAGCATGGCATCTTCATTGCTGCCCCCAGCAAGGGGTCACCCTGCTCTGGCAGAGGGACAAGTTGTCCCCACCATTAGGGGACAGCTTAAGGACTCCACTCATCTAGAGGGACGTTTTCAGGGCCTGCAATGTAAAGCTCTGACCCTCTCTGAATTTTTCTGATGTTCGGGGATTTCTGCCTGGGTGCTTGGGTCCCGTAACATTTAAAGGGATTTGTGAAGAGTTCACGAGCAAAATAAAAATGGGAATAACTTTACTTGGGCTGGGAACAGCAGACCCAAGGCCACAGCTTCTGTACAAGCCCTGCAAAGCCTGACATTAGACAGAGGCTCGGCGCAGACCTCAGGCAGTTCAACATCTCAGGAACCACTGAGTCTAGGATAAAACCTGCACAAAGGTTTCCTTGGAGCTCCCAGGAATTACGGGGAGTCTTGTGGGAGCCAGGCAGTTGGGAAATTCACTGCGCGTTTGCCAGTAAGCACCAGTGAAGGTGCTGGCTCTGCCAGGGCTCGCTGCACTGGACATCGACCAGTGGGTCTGTATGCTGAGTGTTTCACTTCAGCTTAAAAATAATCACTAAGAGCTAAAGCTCCCACTGCTCCAAAGAGGTAATGATTTCATAATTATTCTGGGTAGCTCAAAACATACCAAAGTTACAACCGTATCATGCTGAATATGCTTCTGCTTCTCCCCCAGTTTAAGCTGGGCTTTGGTGATCAGCACCTCCCTCCCTGCAGAACCAGCAGAATTCATCATCTCCTCTGCAGTGTGGCTTCCCAGCATTTGTGCACAGACAGCATTAATCTCTAACACTAATCATTTGGGGAAATATGGTTTTCAAAGGCACTTATTGCTTGGCCCAAGGCTACAGGACGTCAGCCAGGCCACTTTTCCAAAGCTAGGCTCGTTGTTGCTGTCTCTGCAGCTGGTTGAGAAGGTAACTGCTGACGGGAACATCCAGCCCACATGGCAGAGACAGCCCCAGTGCTTTGTCTTTTCAATCTTCCCACGTATGTGTGACTCAGTTTTGGGCACCCTCTTTTTCCTGCACTGAAATACCAGTTTCTTCTGCAAGTACTGTCCTTGCCTGGACATCATCACTCAACTACATGAAGTAGGGTTTAAGAAAGTGCCTGTCTGCTACCATGAGTTTTAGAGCTCCGTAATTTGGGCAAACAAAGTTGCTCATGGTCCAAGCTTTGGGGATCAGAAATTGAAAGATCCACTTCTCAACTCAGCCCTGGCCTACAGTGTCCTGGGGTAGAAGCTCAGGGTAAAGGAAACATCTGTGGGAGGAAGGGCAGCTGGTAACATGCTGGTCAAGGAGAAACCTTTGCCCGTGAGGAGCAGAGAGGGCTGGGAAGTGCCCAGCACCACTGTCCGTACGGTCTCACCTGAGCACTCAAAGTGCACCTTTGCCATCAGTGCCCTGAGGGGTCCTTTGGGAGACAGCCGGCAGGATCCTCCAACGGGTGGCTGGTTTGGGAGCAGATCGATGGAGGCGAATCCTTCCTCCCCTGTCGTGAGGTCTGTGATGTGAAGGGTAAAAGTATATCCCTCCCCATCCTTCAGAGCCCCTTGCCTCAAGACCAGGTTCATTCCCGTGTTGCCAGTGGAGGTAGTTTTTTTGTCCAGGATGAGCGACTTGTTTTTAAAGCTGTGGGCTGCCCATCTCTGTAGAGATGAAGAGGAGAAAGACAGGAGAGGTTTTGTTTAAATCTTTAATTATGTCCTTAAAATGTTTTCAGATTGAGTCTCTTATAAAAAGTAACAGATTTCTAGTAGGACCGTCTGCCAAATTTGCAGTTGATAATTCAGCTTTAGTCTTGTGTGCTACAGCAACAAGAACTGGAACCTTTCCAAAATGTCTGGTGGGAATATTTCCACTGTGAGATCTACTTTAGTCTCTGGGATTACATCACCCTCCGACAGAATATTTCATAATACAGAACACAAAACACAGGAAATAAATTAAGTACTGGTGGAGTCTCCACGGGATACCATGTTTTATGTGCTTCAAGCTGAACGTGTCCTGGATGGTTACTGTTAATAGCGCAAATGTACAATTGCGATAACAAGAGGAACAGAGAGATAGCCAGCCAGAAAATGCCATGCAAGTACATGCTGGGCTTGCTGGGAGCAATACAGGCTGGCATTCCCAACAGGACTTCCACTTCTGAGACCTGCTTAATTCAACAGGTTGCAGAGATGCTGCGTAGTGGAATCTGTAATTAGAGGAGGGTATGAGGGACTCAGGGGATCAGAACAGACTGAACAACCTCTGCTTGAGCCACCAAAATAATGGGCAAAATGCCAATCAGCAGGGAGAAAACACTCTACAAACCTATTCTGGGAAAAAAAGTGGCTTTTGTGTGAAAAGAGCTGGTCATTCATGGGCTTGGTTTGAAAATGACGCATCAAGGACTTGACCTCGGGTAGGTCAAGACACTGATGGAGGACTGACAGGCCATGTGTCCCACAGCCTGCAGGCACAACCCAGGGCAAAGGAAAGCTCTGGACATCTCCAGGAGGTCCAGTGGTTACAGGACATGGGGAACCTGCTTCACAGGCTCTCTCAGCCTCCTCCATGCTGCCGAGACATGGCACAGCACACGGGAGCCCCATGTCACACCAGCCAAGCTCCGGGCAGAGCCTGTTTTAAACATCTGATTCTTCAAGCTAGTCCTGCAGCCAGTTCCAGAGGCTATGATGAAGAAACCAGTACCAGCCAGCCTTCATCCCCTCAGCCAGACCCAGCCTACCACTGCATTTATGGTCAGAGATCGCCTCCCCTCCTTGTCTCTACAGCAGTTTAGGTCCAGGATTTATTTCTCAGACAGCTCTTTCTAGCCTGTCCTCTCTGAGTCTACCCTTCTCCCTGAAATCCACCAAAGGTGAAGCAAAGAGCAGCATTTTTAATGACTTTACCCCAAGCTTGGAGTCGTTGTGGCAATTCTGGCAGGTCCCCTCCAGGTAGATGTAGGAGCTCTTGCTAACTTCATAGACAGACTGAGCCTTGCAGGAAACACACTCCAGGGACACGATAGGGACTCCCCCCCTCTTGATGAATACCTGGGAAAGCAAGAGGCTCCATCAGGAGATCTGAGACAAAAATACAAACATCTAACAGGTAAGTAGACATCCCAGCACCTGGTTCTGCAAGGGGATATTGCTCTGCACCAGCCCAGTCTGTGCTAAGGAAACAGCAGAAAGGGATTCCCAAAGGATTTCAGGTCAGCCTTAAGCTGCATCACTCTTCTTACACTGCCCAGGGAGAGTTCTTCTGGCACTGGTTTTCAAGAGCCATGCAATGCTAAGCTGGGCCAATCTAGGTAATTCTGGATTTACCTCATTTACACTTTTTAACAACATACGTCACTTTCCAACTGTCCCTCTGGTACCCTGTGCTGAAACCCCAGCAAGTCCTGCTTGTGCTGTCGGGCGGGGATGATGCTTACTGAAGCACTTTGCTGTACTGACCACCTCAGGACAGTTGTTCCCCCTACAAAAATGGGATCCGCGTTAAGAGTTTTGAAAAGAGGAGCAGTCTAACTGGGAGGAGGAAAGCCTCTGTCACAGCACAGATCAAACATCTGGTGAGCACCTGCCCTGGGAAGCAACCGCAGCTCTCCTTTGTTTTCTGTGGACCAAGCTCTTGGCCCTGCCTCTGTAGCTGTGGAGTGCCTGATACAGTGGTGTCACAGCAGACCTCCTGTGGACACAGGAGTGTGGTGCTATGGGTCCCTGTCCTCAGTTAAATGGGAAGAGTTTACAGTCCCAAGTAACAGAGGGCTCAGGGCTAGCCAGAGAGCCCGGGTTTGCTGAGGATGTGCTAACCAAGCCAGGGCATGGTCCTACTGTCTGATCTACAGAGCTTGGACTAGAATCACATGTCATGTTTCCTGATCCTTGGGCTCCCGAGTGCGTTGCCTCTGCAGAACCATCATCATTTCTGACACTACCTATGTCCCTGAGAGACAGGAATGATAATAAAAATAGCCAGAAAACACAGCTCCCACTGTGCATCAAATGCATTTTGCTCTGCAGCCTGGAAGAATCACCTTTCCCAGAGAGCAGCACATCGTTCCAGGCTTTTAGCTCAGATCTAAGATGCACATCTCAAGATCTCCACCACATCCCACCGGCAAACCACTCGGAGAGAGGAGAGCTTTAGAAGCACCGGGGGCTCAGACACAACCGTTATTGAGCTCTGACCCTTGAACCTCGTCTAAATTCCTTTAATCCCCAAGGAAACGGGGTTGTCCAGCATTCAACAGAGCCCTCTGCCCTGGCATAACGCATATTCTGAATTCAAAGAAAGACAGTAATGAAGACATTGTTTAATATGGCAGACTTTTAAAAGAGGATAAATATTCCACAGCTCTAAGCCGGAGCGCGTTGAAGCTTCATTCATTCCTACAGTATTTGCAAATTTCCTGCAACACTGGAATCATTGTTTTGCGCTCATGCATGGAAACCAGATAGTACGGAATGTCCTTGAAAGACTATCAATTTAATTTTTTTTCTTTTTATCCTCCGGCTTTGGTTTAAAACCCAGGCAGTAAGAGTTTCCACTTTCAGGCTAACTATATCTCTAATTGCCAAATGCACCACGATGAATGTTTCTGACATAAACCATAACTGCTGTCGGACTGCAGTTGCATTCAGTGTTAGGCTTAATTTGACATAAACAACGTGCACTTAAAAAAATCCACCCTTAAAAAAAACATCAGAAGGAGAGAAGAGAGGAACAGGAAGAAGGAGGGAGTAAAATTAACTACCAGCTCTTAGGAAGCTCTCTCTGGGCAAAAATCAGGGAATAGCCTGATGCTGTGACATGTGAAGAGCCCAGGACTGCCCACGGTGCTGGAAGAGCTACCGACCACGGGCTCCTTTGCTGTCCTCCTATGGCAGATCTGCAGTCGCAGGCTCTCAGTCCCAGGACTAGTGGCCAGTACCCTCCAGGGCTGGGTCTGTAACACAGCCTCTGCACAGACAGGGACTAACACAAGGTCTAAAGGAAGGAAGAAACTAAAAGGACTTGGCAGGACAAGCAAAAAGTGCTGCCTAAGGCAGCATAAGATGAATAGATCACAGAAATACCAGTGTTTGTTCCTGCCAATGACCTGGACGGGATGGTTTATGGAGCCCCAGCGATGCCCTAAAATCTGCTTCCCCTGCTTTCCTGCGCTGGCTGGTGCAGGTAGACAGTGGTACTTCCACACCCTTGGCTGAACAGAGCTCTCGGATGGGGCCAGGGGGAGCAGCCTGGGGAAGTCACCCACGGCTGGGCAGGTCCTGAGCCAGCAGTGCTCTCCTCTAGAAAATTCCTCAGAAAAAGGACCACGGACTTCCAGCTCCGCTGTGTCCAGCAACAGGCACACAAGGACAGAAAATGACAGTTGTCTGTGGTACGTACGGTTTGATTTGTTGCCTCGGGACTCATACCCTCCTTCCTGACGGTGAGGTCGAATGTATACTCCACATCTGCTTCTAATACAGCTTTGGAAATTGTCACAATTCCTTCCTTGGCACTGAAATTCAGAGAGCACCCTGCAGCCGAGCTCTGCTTGCAAGGAGAAAAGAACTTTCAAACCCTCCTTGTTACGGGTGCACATCGGGTTAGTCCAACGTTTTAAAAGCCAAAACATTCAGGTCCACCCAAATTCCCCGTCACAGATCTTACTGTGCAATGCCACCACTGGGGTGGGAAACTCAGGGTGGTGTGCGAACAATAAAGCACATTATCCTGTTCTTCAGGTTAGTAAGCAGTACTTGGAACACTCTTGGATTTCATCTAAGCTTCAAATTCTTATTTTATAAAATTAATTCTTCATCAAATAGCTTATAAACATTGCCAAACAACACAAAGAGCTCACATTAAACTCAGAAGTCTAATCCACACACACTCTGCATCTTTCTATTTTGAGGTAAAAATAGAAAACAATGACTTTTTACAAGGAAAGAATCCCACATTCAATCAAAAAATGCTCCTGAGGTGGTTCTCCCATGAGAATTTGAAGGGCAGTTCTCCCTCGCCCTTCTATCATTGTAGGGTCAGACCATTTCGTGTGTAGTGACAGTGATCTGCTTGTGACCATAGTGGCCACGACTTGTCACTTGACTCCTCCAAAGTCTAACTTTGGCCTTAGATGGAATTAGAGACATTTAACCATTAATGGGAGAGGGACCTGAGCCCTCAGCCCCCTGGGCTGCAATCTGCAGCTCTATAATGCCTTCAGGTTATGGAACCAGCTGCACTAAAACCATGAACCAGAGGCCCAGTAGAAGGGAAGCAGCAACGTCAATGCCTCAGCTTCCAGTGCCAACACTTCTATCCGGCCCAGGGACACTGCATAGCACCAGACTGCAGCTGGCTGTGTGGCACGACACTTCACAGCAATTTTTGTACCACCCTCCTGAGCTAGGAATTGGGAAACATTTGCAAGTCTCCCTCTAGACGAGCTTCATTAAAAATGCTCACAAAAGCTCCCCTCAACACCATTTTAACTCAAGACGTGTTTGTAGCGGAGCTGCCATGCAGTTGGAGCTCCCAAATGATCACCCTCTCTGGCTGTGCAAAACTGCTCTTACCTTGGAGGAGTATGTACAAGACCACTCATACAACAATGGAGTCTGTTCACCATCATCCAAGTTCGGGTCATAGGATTTCTCCCCATCCAAGATTAAGTCCTGAGTGTTGGACCATACACGGTATGACCCCCCGTCAATGATTGGGACCAGCTTACTTGGTATCACAGTTACATTGGCAAAGATGCGTTTGGACAGTGGGGTATCTCCAAAGGAGACAATAAAGATGAAGCAATAGTTCCCAACTTCCAGGGCAAGCTTCGGTATAACTAGCTGGGGTCTGTTCACATCAACATTCGGCAGACGGATTCTGCCATACTTATCCAAGTTCATGCAGCTGGGTGCTCGGTAGATCTCCCATAGGTGCTCCGTCTGGTACTTGATGCATCCTCGGAGGTCAATCTGTGCCTCTAGGTAGTTCCTCTGGGACCGCTTCATGACTACTTGAGGGGGCAAGGCTAACTCCACCTCTGGCTCCTCACACTCCAGGACTTTGACAGTGACAGTGAGGTGGGCTATGAAGAAGCTGATGAGATTGGTGGCATTCACCTCCACCAGGTAATCTCCAGGGCTCAGGTAAGAATAGTTGGCCACTGCAACCTTGGTCACTTGAGTGGAAGAGCCATCCCCAAAGGTCCACAGGAACTCAACACTCCTGCTGCTGGGCACTACTGTTGCTTCAAATAGTGCTGTCCTGTTGACAAAGGCATTGGAGGCAGTGAGGGAGACTTGGACTATTGGGTCTTGGACCTGGATGGTTCTGGTGATATTGATACCTCCCAAATCATTGAAGGCCTTCAGGTGAATCTCAAGCAGCCCTGCAGATTCTGGAGTGTAGGAAACGCTCTCTCCTGCCACAGTGACCACAGATCGACCTCGTTCTTTCCACAGGGAGAACTGCCAGGTGAACGACACACGGGTGCCACTTCCCACCTGGGCACTGAAGCTTTTCTCCATGCCTGTGGCTATACCTTCCTCACAGCAGTTCAGGAGCCTGACATCACGGATGGCCTCCAGGACAGAAATGAGCACCTGGGCATGTGCGATGCTGATTTGGTTCTGCACTGTCACGGTCACCAAATAATCACCGCTCTTGCTGAACTCATGCGTGTACCTGGACCCATTGAGTACCACAGAGTAGTCCCCACTTATGCTCACCAGGTAACTCACAGAGGTACCCGACAACATCTTGATCACAAAGGTGACCTGCTCCCCTGGCTCCACCACCTTCTTGCTGGCAAGAACTTCCAGTCCTTGAATCCTGTCCAGCACCGAGATATTCCTGCTGGCTAGAGCCCAGCTGATGTCATTCGATGCATTCAGATAGACTGTATAAAACCCTGCTGTGGGGAACATAACTTCCACGGACTGGCCAGTCAACGTGCCATTTGGCACCTCCCAAAGCCATGACACTTCAGTGCCTTTCTGCAGCTCCCCCTCAAAGACCACCGTGGAGCCTGATGAAACGTACCTACAGTCCAGTTCTGCAGTCCCTATACTCAGCCCCTCTATGACCTCCTCTACCCAGATATAAATTGTTGCATTGGTTGAATCCAGCTTGTTTTCTGCTCCAATGACAACCTCTATCACTCCAGGGCTTTGGAAGGAGTGTACAATAAAGGGTTCAGAGGTAACAGGAGAGAAGCCATCCTCTAGGTACCAAACATACATGATGCCAGTGCCACTGGTTATGGTGGTACTTATGTTAACAGAGGCATTGATGGCAACTGGGTTGGGGAAGGCATAAGGCTTTAAAAGACCGATGCTCTCAATGAACTCCAGTGTCCTGTTAGCAGTTGCGCATCCCAGCATATTAGTGGCTTTCAGATAGACAGTGTAGTTTCCGGCTTCTAGGATGGTCAAGGAGACGGTTTTCCCAGTGAAGGTCTGCACAGCATTGCCATCCCTTTGGGCTACCCAGCTGTAAGAGATGTTTGTTCCCTCTCTCACCACTGCCTGCAAATGGAGTGTTTTGTTAGTTGGGAAATAAATGTCCTCTACCAGGTCACTGCTAGCCACCTGCAGGCCTTCAATCTGCTCCAGGACATGGACATAGATGCTGTCCTGCAACGAGCTGATCTTGTTCTCTGCTGTCACAATGACATTGAATGTGCCCACAGACCGGAAAGTGTAGGAAATTGTGGAGGAGCCTTGGATAGGAGTGCACCGGTCACAGAGGATCCATGAGTAGCGGGTGGCACTGCCAGCTACAAGCGTGGCTACAAAACTCACCGAGCCATTTAATGGCACCACTGTCCTGCTGGCATTGATGGTCAGCCCATGGAGCCGTCGTTTCACTGTGACGTCGATGGTGGTCTCATTAAAGCTCACATCATTCTGGCCCATCACACTAATAGTGTAATGGCCCGTGGTGTTGTAGGAGTGGGTAGCGATTTGGCCAGGCTGGGTAGTGCCATCTCCAAAGTCCCAACAGTAACTCACTTTGGTTCCATTCATGCTGGCAGAGAACAGGTAGATCTGGTTCAGCTCCAAAACACTTGTCCCGTTATATTCAATCTTTGCTACCCCAACTGGTTCCTGGACTTCCACAAACGCCGTGTCATTGTTGAAAGAGACATTGTTGGAGACGGTCACTGTGACCAGGAAGATCCCTGTGTTCTTGTAAGTGTAGGTCACTTCAGTCCCACTCGATCTAGCGGACTCGTTGTTCCCGAAATCCCAGCGGTAGCGGTACTGGTAGAGAGGTATGGCACTGACCTGGAAGCTGCTCTCTTCACCAAGCCTCACAAACTGCTTGGAAGGAAGAAGGGTGACATTGACTATCTCTGGCTCCACACAGACGCTGGTGAAATAGTGAGCCTTGTTAAACCTGCTTGAGAGAGTCAGGGAGAGAGGGAATGTCCCACTTCGGGTGAAGTTATGCCTCACCACTGGGTCCCCACTGACTGTGACATTGGACGAGCCATCTCCGAAAGTCCAATCAAAGATGTATTCACCAGGATTCCCCGTCACATACGCAGTGAGCTGCACATCCGGGTGCTCAAGGATGCAAGAAGTAGGCTCTATTTTGAGTACTTCCAGGACAAATATCCGAATAGGCACAGTTTGGGAGACAGAGTTCACAGGATTCATGGCTGTCACGTTCACAGTGCAGTTGATGTCCTTTACGTACACATGTTCTACCACTGGCACCTGGCTCCTCAGCACCGTCCCGTCCCCCATATCGAATATCCAGGTGATACTGTCCCCTGTCTGCACTGAAGCATTAAGGGTCACAGATGCTCTCAGCTCTGCTGCCTCATCTGCGGAAACATGGAGCCCAGTTATCTCTTCAAACACTTGGTAGCACTCAACTGTCTCCACACTGCTTATGGTGTTGTTTGCTGTCACAGTGATGTTGTACACCCCTCTTCTGGGGTAGCTGTACGTCACCGTAGGCTGGCTCTCTGTGAACAGTGAGGAGCCATCCCCGAAGTCCCAGGTGTACACGACCCCGTAAGGAGATGGCAATGGATTGGCTCTGAAGGTGACCGGACGGCTCACAACTAAAACATCCTCCTCTACTTCTATCTTCACATCAATCAGGTAACTGTGGATGTGAACCAGGGTCAAGTGGGTAAGGTTCTCAAACTGGTTTGACACAAGAACCACCAGGGCGTATTCACCTGCATAGGAAGAGAGAAGAAGACCAGTTGTGAGGATATGCTTGTGCAACAGCTTCCTCAGTGCTGCAGCAGTGTGGGGACCATGACAGGGGACTGCAGGGAGATACTCTGCTCCAGCACTGCGCCCATGCCGGGCTTCCCTTCTCCGGTCCAAGACAAGCAGGAATTAAACCAGGCCATGCATGTGAGGACCAAACACCAAGTAAGGAGCCAGTCCAACATAGAAAGAAAAGATTTTCTTTCTGTTTGTTCTCAAAACAGACCCCCTTCCCGCTGCTCACAGTAGTGCTCCCTACCCCCCCTCCCATCAGCACGGAGCTTCATCTGTCTGCTGAGAGTGCCCAAAAAGGGGACTGTGTGTGGTGGACCTGCTTCTTACAGCATGGACAAACTCCTCCTAGGAACAGTGTTACAGAGGATGGCAATGGCCAGAGACTTCCCATCACTCTGGCTGTTTGCTCAGAAAAGAAGCAATGACTTTCAAACTTTTTTTTTTTTTTTTTTTTAAAAAAATACCAAAACCCATGCAACAAAAACGCCTCAGCCCCTTCTTCCCCAAAGAACCGTCCTGAGCGTACCTGGGTCTTGATAGACGTGTGAAACATTGTGCTCAATTACAACCTCATGGACACTGGGATCAGGAACAAGGAAAGACTTGTTGTAGGGAGGTTTGAACAGGCATGTCTCCTGGACACCATCTCCAAAATCCCACCTGCAGAAACACGCAAACCATGTTACACTGCACGACAGGAGAATCATGGAAATCCCAGAGGAACCCTGGCCTGGCCTATGGCTGTCCTTCAGGCTCAGGACTGGGGTTTCCAGAAAAACCATAGGAAGCATTATGCCAAGTATCAAAGCAGTAGCTGAGCCTAATGCCGCAGAATTGTCGCTGTGATAGGAGTACAGCACTGGAAAGAAGAGGAGAAATCCACTACTAAAGGAATGTTTCAAGCCTTTAAAAGAAATGTATTTCAGCCTGAACTATAGGTCCCAGCCAGTGTGACTGAACCACACTGGCAGGAATTTCAGATTAACTAGACAGCAGCTGAGAAATGGGCCACTTGACATCAGCTGGCCCTCAGAGGAGAAATAGTGCAGGCAAGACTGGTAAGCTATGCACAGTAAGATCCTAAGTTCGGGCAACTTGCAAAGGACTCACAGGAACATAGCATCCACAGCTGAATCAACCTGAACTCTTGCTGTAAGCTCCACGGTGCTGTTCTGAGGGAGGACCGGCAGGACACCCAACACAGTCAGGTTCTTCATCTTATTCATCATCTCCACCGTGACATTGTAATTGACTGTAAAGTTACTGACGTGGTTGGAGGCGGTGAGCTGGGAAGGACAGTGGGACAATGAATGCATTTGGGATTACCTTGCTCTGCTGCCCTCTCCGGAGAGTGGGGCTTCACTGTACTGAAGAGGTCCCCCCAGGCAGGCGAGCAGGTCAGGTCAGAGAAGAGTAGCCTCTGGGACAGGGAGGCAGGGGTAACAGCCTGAGTGGGCACTGGAAAGCAGCATAGACTGGAAAGCCACCACACCTACTGGAAAGCCACCTGTTGCTGGAACCACCACATCTCCACCTCTAAAGTCAGTCCAAGGAAGGACTGGTTCTACAGCAAGGGGACCAGCAGAACAGCTTCTCATCATGAGACTCCTCTGGCTTTGAACTTGCCAGTTACCCTTTTGCCTGCTCTGACATGCCCTGCACCCTGTATCCAGCTGCTGACCCTAGGCACTTGCTGCCACCAAGGGGGCAGCAGCCACCCAGTTTCCTTAGGACAGTGGCAGATGAGGAGCTCCAGGCACAGAGAGTGGGCATGGGAGACATTCATAAAACCGAGCATACCAAGTGCAGCTCCAGCATCCCGTGTGTAGTGGGCACAGAGAAGGAGGGCAAAGTTGGGCAGAGGAGGGAAAGGGAGAATGGATGGGCAAGAGACTGAAGAGACATGACAGAAGTAGAGCAGGATCAAGATAAATCAGACAAGATTATCTGAGCATGTAACACTGACATGGCACCTAATGATGAACCATCTTGCCACATCCTCACCCGCAGCAGACCTGTGCTGCTTACAGAAGAGATCCTTCAAACCCAGTTAAACAGAGACCTCCCACCTCAACAGATAAAAGAAGTTTGTGTCTAGGCTTCTGTGGATCTGTTACACTGAACCCTGTGGACCCAAGACTGATGCCACCTTGTCACCTCTGCAAGTAAAAGCAATCCAGACTTGTCAGCACAGTGCTTCACCCAGCAAATTAGTGCTAATCAGCGTAGTGCTGCACCAAGCAAATTAGTGCTAGCATGGCCTCCGAGCCAGGGCTGGTGTCTCTTCAGGAAGCTGGCAGTTACCCTGCAAATGGATAAAGCAGCTCGGAGCCAGACGAGGACTCTGCATGGCAGTACAGGGCACGATACAGAAAGATATTCTGGGCAGAAATAAACTCCTATTCCCCAGCAGACACCCTCCCCTGCCCAGACACTCTGCTCTGTCCTTCTTCTGGGGTGATGACAAAATCCAGTGTTCCAGTCTGCACCAGTAGAAAGAGGACAAGACAGAGACCGGAAGAGCTTGTGGCAGAAGCTCTGTCCTGCCTATGAAAGTCTTATGTTTGCATCCTGCCTCTGCCTGGTTCTGAATCCACATCTCCTGCCTGCCAAAGCAGTGGCCGGCACCCTGCAGTGGGGGTCCCTGCCACGTTCCTGCTGGGGATGAGTAAGGACAGACACTCCATGAACAGAAAGGAGAATATGGAGAAAAGAGGAGAAAACAAAGATGAGGAAGACAGGAAAGTCAGCTGTAACAGAAGAATAGGAAGAAACCTACTATTTGCATTTGCAAGAGCAGCTCAGTGAGAAATAGCAGATGAGCTTGTTAGGAGAACAGTGAAAACCTCCTCAACTCAACTCTACCTTCTCCTCTCCCTGCTGCTTTGCCTGCTTAGTTTGTGGGATGAGATGGAAACCCAGGATTGAAATGGTATCACGGGAAAAGCCTTGGCTTACCGAAAGCTTGTACACAGCTGGGCTTTGGTAGATAACATTGAAGACAACATTGTAAAAAGTGAAAGATGGCTTATCATCTACTGTCCATCGGAAAGTCACATCCGACCCAGCTTCCATCACAGGGACGTAGCTCTGAAAGGCATGAGGACATTTTATACTAGTGCAAGAGAAAAGCATGCACAGCACTTCCCAGGAGATCTCCAGTTGAACCGGAGAGGGAGCAGAGCCAGACTGGAAGCCATCACACACCTGTAAGGCAGCACCCTCAGAGCATGACACGGAGGTGCGAGATCATCTGTGGCATTGTGGCTGATAGAGAAATGCAGACCCTGACTCCATAAATCAACAGCAGAGCAGGGAGCAGAACCCATTCTGCCTGTTCCCACACCTTAGTGCTCTGCTCTTGCGATCATGTCTTTCTTACTGGCTAAAAAACTTTACAATATCTTTGGGGAAACAACTCAGCTTTAGCTACACCTGTAAACTGAGTCTCTCACCCTCGTCCATTCATGGTGCCTCACCAAAAAGCTACAATGGTTGACCTGCACTGGACGGGGTAGGCTCCCCCCTCACTCCTACAGCGCCTCCTGAGCAGACCGTGGCAGCCAGGAAGGGTGAGACCAACAGGCATTGCAGGCACAGGGTTCTGCCATAAGCAGCCAGAGGTTGAACAGAGCATTTCATAGATACCCAGGGGCAGTTACTGAACAGGTTCCCGGGGCTCGGCTGTAGCTCTGGAGACAGGGGATTTAAGAAAAAAAAAGAAAAAAAGACTGCAAACACCAGAGTAACTCCAAGACTTTGATGGATGGATGAAACATTTTTATAGCTTCAGCCAGCTGATGTAAGGATTTAGTAGAGCAAATCTAAACATCTAAAGGAATAACTACCTTGACAAGTGAAAGGAAGGTAAACACTGGACTTTCATAATGTCTCTGGTTTTCTGTGGAACTGGAAAGCCAGTATCCCCCTCACAGGAGGAGCTGCTTTACCTCTGAGGGAATTAAAGTGAATGTACAACTGAGCTGCCTTCCTGCAGGAGAGCACCAGAGCTTTCTGCCACATGCCTGTGCCCGCAGCAGCGCCGTCTGGATGGCCCGGGAGCTGGCATTAGCAGCAAGCAGTGCTATACCTGACCAGTGTGGAGCCCAACCCCTCCTCGGGAGCCAAACACCGTCAGCAGGAAAGGCTAAAAATGCTACCGATGAATTAAAAGCAGCAGTAATCACTCACCACTCGTGTATTTAGCAAGACTCTGCTCTCAGGGTCAGGGGTGGCCCGCAGCCCGCGGATGGGCTCCTCCACTTTCACTGTGATGGTGATGTTCTGGGAGCTCACGGCGTTCTCTGCAACAAGCACGTGGGTGCTCACCCCCTCCTTGAGGCTGCTCAGGGTGACCACAGCAAACCAGGTGTCGTTGGTCTCCCTGGCACACTCTGCCGTCAGCCGTGCAACAGTCACTGGGCATGACCCCTCAAAGGGGAAGGTGTGGTTGTCTCCCAGCCAGCGAGCTGTCGCGTTCACCCCTGAGGAGAGTTTGACGACCAGGGTAGTGTGGTTGGATGGTAGGTAGACCCTGCCGCCTTGAGGAGTGGGGTGGATGACACGCAGGCCTGACACCCAGGAAGTCACCCAGAAACTGCAAGACAGATTGGTGCTGAAGACCCCGTTGTCCACACTGGCTCTGACCGTGTAGCGACCTGGATGCTCCAGCCCCGCGTTGTGGGGGGTGATCACCGGGACCAGCTGTTCCTCAGCATAGCGAACTCGGAGAGAGCAAACGGTGCTGTTCATCCAGGTGGCACCGACGGAGCCTTCGGACAGGCCAAGCGCCCACTCTGAAGAGTTCATGCTTAAGACGTTGGTTCTGTACGGGGATGTGGTACTTGGTTGGCACTGGAGGAGTAAGCCCAAGCCTGCATTGTGCTGGATACTGAAGACATCCTCAGCCCTGACAAAAATATTTTCTTTCCTGAATGTGACCTGCAGAGAAAGGAGAGGTTTTTGGATCAATGCCTCAAGTTAAGAACACCCAGCACCCAACCCTTGCCTAAGCAAGACAACTGGATTTACTGCCAAGTGGAAACCAACAGAAAAGCCGCAGATCCAAACACAGCATGGGGAGACATTTCACCACCCTGCTCTCCTTGGCCACGCTGGATCAAATGTGCTAACATGGAAGTCAGCTTGATGCTCTATCTCCACTTCCTAAGTGCAATGGGAATAGCCCAGGAACTCTGCACAGCCTGTTGACCAACTCTGCTATTGCCACAGGTTACTGCAAGGAATCCATGGCTCAGAGGAGGCAAGATAGAAACTGGTGGCATGTGTGTCACTGGGCAAGTCATTTCATTTGAATGGACTTCAGTATCTCCATCTGCAAACTGGGAACAATTCTTTATTTACCCAAAGCACTCAAGAGGAAAGTGCCCCACCTACTCACTGGTTACAGCAGCTAATAAACACTGACCAGATACTGGGAAGAAGGGCCAGCTGGTATTGTAAAGAGAAATTCCTTGGTGAGTTCATAGCTGAGCTGGCTTTCATTGTGCTGAAGGGAAGCGGGGGTAGGGCTGCTGGCAAGAGAACTGTTGGCACACTCGGTCGCGTTGCAGCAGTTGTTTAATGACAAGCACAAATTAGTCAAATGACACCACTGGAAACCAGGGGGACATTCAAGTAGAGTCCAGTTCCCGTCATCCTGAGCAGTGTGGAATGGTTCCGTAGCATTTTTTCCCTCCTGGTGGTCTGGAAGAAGTGAAAGAGAAAGCAACACTTCTAGTGCACTTCTTTGCTCCAAATTCACCATTTCCCTCCACTCTTAGTAAAAGCTGCAACTGCAATGCATCCTGGTACTACGTAAGACCAGTGTCCTGTTTTACAGGAAAATTTCACAAAGGCACAAAGATTGTTAAAAACAAACCTAGTCTCTTTTCCAATGAGAACGCACCAAACTGCAATCTAAAAGAGCTCTATGTTCAAGCAAAAGGGAGTCCAAGCAAAAGCAGAGCTGGCTTTGACACTGAAAACACATTAAGCAACTTTTCTTAAGTTAATGTTTTCATGTCAAAGTATCAGCTTTTCAGTGTCAAAAAATATCCTTTTGTAACCAGCCAACCCTATGGCTATAGCAAACATTCTGCTGCAAAATTAATTGTTGCCAAAACTGTGACTATTGAGCTATTGTACAAGGAATAAAAGGCTTATTAGATTATCTCATTCAGCAGGAAGAAATCGGCTCAGGAAAATGTTTTTCCTTGTTAACCTGTGGGGCCAGATGGACCAGAAGACATTCTCATTTGACGTGTCACATCTTCCCAAAGTATCAAAGTGTAATGCAGAAGATTAATTCAGTTCTACATGTTCTTTACGTTCTTTCTACACATTCTCTTCACTCATTGAGACAGGTTCCTCTCTCTATTAATTTTTCCAGGACAACCACTTCTTCAAGGCAACCTCAGGCTGCCCAACCATACCTGCAGATTTTTGAGTCTCCTCAAAAAATTGAACCACATCTCTGGGCTTTTAAGGCTTCAAAGTTTCTGTGTGTGAAGGCCACACACACTCAGTTACTCAGTTGACATAGACCTGGTGGTGTCAGCTCTAACAACACCAGAAGTGTTGAGAGGAGATGCCTCACCTTCTCCATCTATCGGTCTGTGCACCTGGAACCTCACTTGAACAGGTTGATGCAGTTCCTGTGTCACAAACTCCAGGGCAGTCAAATATCCCTCGTGCCTGAATGCCAGCTCAGGGAACACCATCACCTGCAAAACAAACAAGGTTCGCACCTGCCTGTGTCTCCCTGGGCTCCCTCTGCAGCAGCAGGATGAGCAAACCCTC
Source organism: Limosa lapponica baueri (assembly GCA_002844005.1). Taxonomy (NCBI): domain Eukaryota; kingdom Metazoa; phylum Chordata; class Aves; order Charadriiformes; family Scolopacidae; genus Limosa; species Limosa lapponica. The sequence continues at coordinate 884 of KZ509230.1, read as the reverse complement.
CTTACCTCCCCAGCTTCCCACGGAGCTGACAGCACATCTTCTGTCACGTTTTTCACAGCCTCATGTGTGTCAAACGCAGGGTCTCCCACAAAGAAGTTTTCAGCGTTTAAGAGAACTCCTGTTTACAAAGGAAATATTTGAACAAAGCCCATGAGACTCAGCAAGGCCTGAAGCTATTCCCCAACCCTGCTCATGCTTGCTCACACCGTGCTGCGGAGCGGTAGCAGGGCTTGGACCACTCAGGAATCCGTAACTCCAGCTTTACTGGAGAAGCAGCTGCTGGAATCCTGTAGTTTCCCTTCTTCTTCTTACAAGTGTTTTGATTTCTTTCTCATCCTGCACAAGTAATGTTTTCATTTGCAATTCTCAGCAATTTTGACTTCTAGGAACTCTGCAAATACTTCTCCCTTCCAACACCCCACGATTTGCTTTGAATTTTTGAGCACAAGATGCACTCCCCACCCTCCTTGTCCCCTTGGACTTTGTGGGAAATGTTTCCACCAGCAGCAAACACCTCTGGTTCTTTCACAGCCAGGTCAGGCGCTGGGGACTGAGCACAACCAGCACAACCAGGGCCAGTGGGTTCTCTCCCTAGTGCTGGCTTTTCCTTCTTACCTAAATCTTCTCCCTTATTTCATATCCTTTCTGCTTCTCTTTCTTACTCCCTACACCACTTTGGGAGATTTGGGAGGGTTTATAAACACAAACCTGCACAGCACGCACCACATGAAAGCTCACCTAGTTATCTCCAAGACCCTATGGTCTTTTAAGTCACAAGACCCCAACACCTCACAAACTACAAGATGCCACAGAAGGACAGCAAGGGTCACCAAGGCAGCATCACAGCCTCATCCTGGCAGCAGAGGACTGCTCAAATAAGAGAG
>KZ509223.1:5529-36498 GCA_002844005.1 Limosa lapponica baueri | reverse complement strand
AAATCTCAGGGCAGGGCCTAATCATCTGCCTGCAAACCTTAACAACACTCAGCAGTGATGGGATTGGGAGCAATCCCAAGAGAAGGGGTCATCCAGTTTGCTGGTTCTGGTTTTCTGTCTGGGCTGAAACCAGACAAAGGCTCATCTACAGTCAACATGGCACTTGGATTGACATGGTGCTTCGGCAGGCCACCCTGCAAGCTTCTTCAGGAAAAGAGTTCTTGCCAGTGGATGATGATCTGCATGGATGGGGATAACTGAAAAGATGAGATTCCTGGATGGCGTTGGGGCTTTGGGGCATTTGGAAGAGGAAGGGAGGGTACCTTCCCTGAACCACGCTTTTTCTGTTGTTGGGCATGGTACTGTTGTGCCTGGTACAGCACCGACGTCGCTGTACTCAGGAGCGGGAGGAGGCAGATGAGGACCTTTCTGCAGGGCCCTGAGCCAACGAAGGACATGAACATGCTCTGTTGCTATGTGTTACTTTCCATGCGGCATGTGTAGGCTGGGCCAGTAGCAGGGTGGGAATGGTGTCCTGCTCACGGAAGAGATCAGCGTGATCTGTGAATTTAACAGCAGCAAATGGAGGTGCATTGTCAAAGGGCAAGGCATCATGAATGTGGGGGAAAAAAACATGGAAAATCAGATGAGCAGTTGTGCAGAAGTCTGCACCGTGGGTCATTTGAGGAGCAGGATGCAGAGGGGATAAGCAGTTCTTGATCAGCTCAAAGTGGAACATGAATTTGTGCATTTTGAGAATATTGAAGCATAATCAAAGATGGTAAAAATAAGGATATTTGAGCAAGTACCTAAGTTCTTGATTACCTGATTTTTGGGCACTGGAGCAGTGCTGAATTCATTGCTCCAGAGCAGAGCATGATATACCACCAGGCAATCTTAACTCCCCTTTGACAAAGTTTTGAACACTACGTGTAGGATTCAGCTCTCACACTAAGACTCCTAAATTTAAGTGCTGTCATATAAACATGTCCAAGTTTCTGCTGTGGTCTGTGTAGACCTGGTTCTGAGCCTGCAGTGCTGTTTGCCTGCTCAGGTGTTTTCTTTAGGGAAAGCAGAGCTGCTCTCTGAGCTCCACTGTGTAGGAACTTGGCCACCCAGCCCATTGGTGACACCTGTGGGTAGAACCCTAAATCTTCCTGTGTTAGTCTCAAAGCTGGGTCCTACCTGCAGTTTCCTTTTTGTGTGAAATAGTTTTCTCATGAAAGTAGATTAACCCTCTCTATCTCACCTTCTTTTTGCTGCAAATGCCCCATCGATGCTGTTACCACTTTAGGCATCTCTTTACACCTCATGAAGCTAGCGATTCTCAGATATTCACGTGTGTTTTCACTTTGGTGTTCTCCAGCCTGTGTTACTACATATACGTACTGCAGGCAGCGATCTGCTGAAGGGACACCTTTTTTCTCAGTTAGGCAGCTGCAGCTCTGCTTCCAACAGGGAAGTGCTTCCATGCCTCACCTCACCGGGAGCGCAGGGGATGGATACGTCAGGTCCCTCAGGAAGGGGTAGATGCCAGGCATCCACCCAGTTCTTTGCCATGTTACCAGCAAATGCTTCTGCCTTGAGTGCCCAGCCTTGCTGTCCCACACAGCAGTTGTCTTGCTGCTCTGCAGCCTCCTCTGCTTGGCTTCACGCAGCCTTTTTGGCCCTCCGAGCCCACCTCTCTGACAGGAGCAGCCCTGGCCTTTGGCTGGAGGATGGTGGGCACTGCCACAGTGCGGAGAGGTGTCAGGAGAGCACGGCCACAGCCAGCAGCCTCCACAGGCCTTGGGTGGTGGTACAGACGAGGACAGACAGACAGACACAGCTGGGAACAAAGCTTGCAAGTCACTGGTGGCCAAACCCAGCAGGGGATCCCAGGACTGGCCTTGCCTGACGAGCTGGACACCTCATTCCCTTCCTCTTGCAGAGCGCTGCTGGCTTCAGTGAGATGGCAGCTCCCACTCCCTCCTATGAGAAAACGAGGCCAGTGGAGGCAGGTGAGACAAGGGGATACCAGCCCTGGGCTGGGTGGGAAGCTGTGGGCCTCGTGGTCCTGCTGTGGCAGCACGTGGGCGGGCATGTCCTGTGGTGGGATGTGGATTTCACCTGCGTTGAGGGGCAGGAAAAGGTGGCTGAACTGCAAGTTTCTCTGGGAGAGGAAGAGGTCTGGGTCTCTCCTGGATGCCTGAGGTGATGGAAGGGAGCCATTGGGCAAGCTTGGTCAGCTGTCTTCTCCACAGGAGCTTCCAGTGGCACCAGCAGCCTGCGGTCACGATTTGAGAACATGGCTAAGTCAGCGGAAGAGGAGAGCAGAAGGCAGGCCGAGGAGGAGCGGGTGAGGCGGCAGGCCCGGGAGTGCCAGGCGACGCGGCGGAAGGTGAGCCGTGGCCATCTCGCCATATCCTCCGAGGCTTGCAAAGCAGGCTTTTCCTCAGGGTCATGCAGCTCTGTCCATCTACCTGATCTCTTTACAGTAATCTCTTGCCTAAACTGCTTTCCTGCAGCTGCCGGGGGCTGCCATTGAACTTTGTGGCTGTCAGTGGATTTTCCCTTTTGGCACACAGACCAGGAGGTGCCTGCAGCCGGCCATGATCCCCCATGCTTTGCCCTAGGCTCCTTCTTGCCTCTAGTGCCTGGCCAACACAGTGCCATCCCACCTACCCAGTGTCACCATCCCAGCAGGCTACGTTCAGGCTTTTCCAGCTGGAGATTGCACCCAAACCCTCATGTTTACTCCTCCTACATTGTGCTGTTTCTGCATTCAACATGCAGATAAGGTTTCACCAACAAAGCACTCCCTGATACGCACTCTCCTTGAGGCTACTTTCTGCAGACCCCGTGGTTGTTAGAGGCCTGCTGGTGTCCCATTCCTAGGACGGGGGCAGGTTTATGGGAGCTGATCCCAGCTGGAGGAAAACTGAGAGTTGCTCTGTGAGCTGGAACAGATCTCAACTGGAAGAAAGTTTTCTGAGTTGCTGTGTTGGGAATGGGAATGGGCGTTGCTCTGGACCTCATTCGAGGGGATTGAGGGGATTTAATGACTTTTCTCTGGCAGGAAATCCCACAGAGGGAGAAGGACCAGACAGAGGCAACCTCTTCAGCCCTGCCGGCCAGGGTGCCTGGGGGCACTGACCGACAACAGGCTGTGTCACAAGGAGTGCAGGTACCACAGTGGGCTGGGAACAGCCAGGAAGGGGCGCAGGCGAAGGGGATCGCACCCGAGAGGGGTCTGTGCTTTGCAGGCAGAGCTGCAGGGAGAAGTGGGGTGCAGCCACAGCATGGGAGAGGCGTTGGAAGCAGTGAGGGGGAAACGTTGGGATGGTGATGGGGCATGGCTACACAGCACCTTACGCCACGAGATGGGCTCTTGAGGTGGGTCAGTGCAGTGAGATGGAGCTAAGCATGTGACAAAGGTTCAAATACATAAGCCATGAGGGTCTTCACAGCAGTCCCAGATGCCAGTTCAGCACAGACCTCGTGGCTGAGCTGTTTCCCCCTTGTGTGGAGGGTGGTGCTCCGTTTGTGTCATGGTAGCACAAAAGGCACCTGCAGCGGAGCAGGGTCCCTTGGGTTGGTGCTGTGCGGTCGTGGGAGAGCTGCCTTGCAGCTTTTCCAGGTGACTTTCCTGCCACTTCCTCACTTCACAGCAGGAGGCAAAAAGGGAGGATGAGGAAACACCACCCACTTTGCCACCAAGGCCAGCAGATCTGGGTGAAGAGCTGTGCAAGATCCCCAGCCAGGATCAGCCCATCTACAGTGAAAGTTTGGATGTCGGTGGAGACTATGAGGAGCTGCCAGAGCCCTCTGACTACTGTGACGGTACCAGTGGAGGTGCTGACTATGAGGAGCTGCCAGCACCCTTGGGAAAACCAGATGCCATCTATGACCATGGCGAAGACGGAGATGATGACTATGAGAACATCCTTCCTGAGGCGCCCAGCCAGAGCCAGCCCCACCTGGGTGAGTACTGGTGGAAGAGTCTGTGTCTTGGGGAGCTTGTATCTGTCCATTCACCTCACTGGATGTATAGGACAGACTCTAGAGGGAATTTGTATCCTGAAGCCTGCTGTTGTCAGACTAACAGCCCTGATGATGGAGACTTGGTTGTCTCCCACTGCCTTGCCTGGCTCCAAGGTGTGAGATCAGCTGCTTGGGATGCTGGGCCACCAGCAAATATCTCTGCCGGAGCAGGACTCGGGCAGGAGGACCAGAGAGCTGCCCTGGGCTCTGGAGAAGCTGGAGCTGAACAGATGCTCTTGGTGCACTCTATCTTGGCAAGCGGCTGCCAGTGCTGCACTGAGGCCTGGGGGTGCCCTCTTAATTCAGCCTGTCGCTCAAATGGCTGGTGCTCATGAGACCTGACCTGGTGGTGTCTCCTGGGTATAAGCAGTGCAGGGTAGTCTTCCTCCAAGCACATAAGCGAACTGCATGGGCTGCTGTTGCTGTTTCTGCCACGGCTTCACTGATACTGGAGATGGTAAGTGGAGAGGCTGGAGTTAAGTCCAGCCTTTTTCTTGGGAGAGGAAGATGAAGTGCCAGGACCTTGCCTCTCTCCTTGCAGAAGGGGAGATAAGTCATACCTTGCTCTGAGCCATGGCACAGCTCTCCCTGTTGGTAGGGTTTGGATGTGGATCACCCCAAGGCTGTCAGCTGGGTGGAGGGTGGCACTGACCAGATCCATATGGCTGCTTTCAGCCTCTTCCTCATCTGCCTGTCCTGTCTTCTGCAGGGGAAATGGCCAATGTTTACGAGGTGGAGTGCACTGGAACCTGTGCGGTGGCTCTCTATGATTACCAAGGAGGTGGGTCTGCCATCCAGGCGGTGGGGAGAGGTGCTGGGAGCTGGCTGGGGCAGTGTGACAGGGAGGGGGGTGGCTTACACCCTCAGTTGGTAGTTTAAATTTCTTCCTCTTGGAAGGCAGAATGAGACCTGACTTGGGAAAACAGAAGCTTCATCTTGCCCCTCTGTTTTCTCTGTGCTGTTTGATGGGGGTTGGATGAGATAGACTCTGAGGGTTATCAGAATGTTCTGTACTCTCCTCCTGGGGTGGGGTGGGAGCAGGGGTGTAAAACCAGCTCTCTCTGGGGTTATCTTTGCATTGTGACTATCTCTTCTGAACAATTTTTGCAGATGGAGATGATGAGATTTCTTTTGATCCTGATGACACAATCACACACATTGAGATGGTGGATGAAGGCTGGTGGCGGGGGCAGTGCCGGGGCAAAGTGGGCCTCTTTCCAGCAAATTACGTGAAGCTTCTGTAGTGAAACCAGCGTTGTCCAAGATGCTTCCTTTCAAACTTTTGCCTGTCTCTGCTTCAGTCTTTTACTTTATTAGCTTAATTTGGCTTGGCCTGGTGAGTCTACATGCAAGAAGTGCCAAGGAGCAAACTGGCAGTGTATGAGTGAACGTTCTGGCCTGTGCCCAAGAGGACTTTGGTTCCCATCTACTTGCAGATGGGAAAAGTGGAGTAGTTTAAGAGCATATGAGTGCGATATAAGATGTCTATTCTACCTAGGCTGTCCCACACATCAACCAGCAAGCTTTCAGAAGTGTGTCCATTCCTGTTCCAAACAGAGCAATTCACAGAAAAGAAACACAAACTCTCAGGCAGAAGGGACATGAGCTATGGGACCTTTTTAAGTTGTTGTGGCCCTGAATCTCATCCTTCTCAGGGGTCAATGAGAAGAGCACGGTGAAGGCCAAACTTGCTTCTGTTCCCCAGAAGGGTTTCCACTTGCAGGATGAACCCTGTTTGCAGCATGGGGCAAAGAACACGAACCTGGTCTATCTGGACAGTTTCCAGGGCTGGGGCCTGGCAACATTGACCATCACAGTGAACACTGCTGACTTGTCCTGCGCACAGGCACAAGCTGGGCTGTAATGAGCTGCTCCACTCAACAAGAGAAGTGTGTGTGCTGGCGCAATGCAACTGTAGGATGAACTTGCTAAGGTAGGAGATTACTTGCTTGGTTTTCCTCTACGAGTCAAGAGGAGTGTTGGGATGTGTAATTTCTGGGGTAAACCGTGAAAAAGGAATTGTAGAAATTACATTATTTTCTAAGAAAAATTATTCTGGAAAATCTTTCTTGGAGCAAGAGAAAATGCTAAAAGGCTTCACTTAACAAAGAGTACATTAATCACTGTCTTGGTCCTCATCCAGGCAGCCCATCAGAGCAATGTTCTGCTTGGGAAATCCTTTCAATCCAGCAAATCAATTAGAACAAGTGCTGCTTGCTACAGGCAGTAGAATGTTTTTAAGAGCGCTCCAGTTTTCCTGTTAACTGCTTTGACAGTATAAATAAGCAGACACATGCAGGTGGGTGGGAAGAAGTCCCCCAGCTTGTCTCTGGCCAGAGGGCTCTGTTCTGCTTTGCAGCCGCTGCCAAAGGCAGGTTCTCCTTCCTGTGTTTGGCTCAGCCTGTTCTCTGCTGTTGGGTTTGAGTCCCTCTTCTGAAGCCAGGGCTCCCCAGCATGGCAGTGAAATAGTTAACACCTCACAGGACTTTGCAGGACTCACAAATTAAGAAATATTTGCAGGTAATGGTCTCACCAGTTTAATTAACAAAGGAGTGAATTATTTGTTAAGGGGTGTGCTGGCTAGAGCCTCCTTGTCTGAAGAATGCTATCCTTATTTACAACATCCTGCTTATCTGACAGTTTGATGAAGAATGAGTTGCATGGCCTAAAGGTGTATAAACGCTGTAACTGACCCATTTGGGCAGAGTTCCGGTCATCAATGTCTGTCACTGCTGGGCTGTGCTCTCCCTCAGAGCTGCAGTAATAAACTGCTTCTGTTCTGGCCTAAAACTGCATCCTGGTTATTCTGTGACAGCCCAGGTCCCCTGTGTCTGTTGTAGGTGCAGTTCCTCGCACAGGGATAAGGGTGCCTGATTCTAGCCCTCCTTCGTCACAGATGGGAAAAGGCTGAGCAGGTGGGAAGCAGGACAAGAGGGAATTTTTTTTTACTTTTAATGTAAATTAATGTAAATTTTTCAGTAAAAAAATTAATGTAAATTTTTCAGTAATAATCCAGTGTAAACAGAAGCCCTGCCTTGAACCAGCATATCCCAGGCTAGATGCTCAACGTGCCACTGTAGGAGTTGGTTGTTTTTCCTTTGTGGTGTGCAGGTGCCATCGTAATAGGAATAAGCTGGGGACATGAGGACACATGAGCACACCCTAGTGTGGTGCTGCTGCCAACAGCCAGGGTACAGGGGGTCCCTCTGTGACACCTTTAGGGTTTGGTGCGGCTCACAGGGGGGTTCTGGACCATCCTGCATTTGAACAAAACTGTTCTACCTCTCGGGTAGTACAGCACCCCTGCTCAGTGTTTGCTACTGAGAAAAACCACAGTCTGGGTCTGTCAATTGTGGGAAAGCCACATTGTGATTCAGATTTGAAATTATCAATTTTAATGTAAAATTTCTGGAGGTTTTCATTTTGAGTTTTCGATTGATTGGTTAGGTTTGGGGTTTTTTGTGGGTTTTTTTCTATTAAATAAGTTTCCCAATATTTTTTTTCCTTGTACAGTTCACCCTTTATTTCCTGGTGTTCCTTTCCGAGGGTCTCTTCAGAATGGTCCTCATTGTAGGCAAAGTGTCCTAGTGAGACTCTGAACTAGGTGTGCCTCAGTAATTCTTTACAGTCAAGAAGGGTGTTTAGCAAGTAGAGAGGCTTGCCATCTGTTTGGGTAAGAGCAACAGGCCATCCCAACACATGGGTTACAGACACACTTCTTTTCCCTGAAGAATAAAATCAGTGTGTGTTACGTACTAACAACTGGCAAACTGCTCCCAAAAAGCTGTTATGCCTCATGGGCCCATTTGCCCTCCAGTGGGTTTCTTTGGGAACAGACTGGATTTTGCTGGGTATCTCTTGGTAACTGAGTTGTGGCCGCTTCCAGCCATCGTGCCCCTCTGTGGCAGAGCTGCCGAGATGCCACTGTGGCTGCAGGTACAGCCTGTGCCTGCTTCCTCCACGCAGGCCCTTCTCTGGTGTCTTGTGCCATGGCATCAGGCACTGCTGGCCCATGCCTACCTGCCTGCAGGTTTGGCCAGCCATGGGATTGCCCCAGTGCCCATGCAATCACTTGGGCTCGGATGCAGTTGCAGATCCCCTGCAAGATGAGATTAACCTGAGGCAGTGGCCACGTCACCAGCCAGCCTCTGGCCACTATTGCCCACAGCCATGCCACTCACAACCACTGCATTTTTATTTTTTTATGGCTATAAATCAAAGCAAGCATTTCTGGTGAGATTGCAAGCAACGCCAGCTCGCAGCTCGGTGCTGATAACTTGCTGTTTGACCAAAGCGCTGAGAGTAACGGGTCCTGTTTAAGCTGCTGCTGCCGTGCTAACGTACAAAACACTACAGAGCTTTCGTGGAGAACCCCAGCAGACACCGGGCTCGGTGCCCAAGCACGTGTGGCAGGAGGATGGTGTGGCGGACCCTTGGCAGAGGCCAGAGTTTGCCATCCCAGCCATTGCCCCAGCGGCCTGGCCCAGCACCTGGGGCAGCCCCAGTCAGAGCTCACGGCCTTTCCCGGGGCCAACACTTGTCTGGGACCACATGAAATCGCCTTTTACCGTGTTCCCTGGTGGCAGTGTAGCTGCAACAGGCGCCGTGCTGAGCTCAGCATGTGATACTTGCAAAACAGAGACATGATCCTGGAACTGTATTCTTGTTTCCAGGTTGATTTTGCCGTTCTGCTGCCGCTGGTGTGCAGAGGGTCAGAGAGGTGATGGCTGTGTGCCACCAACAGCCACTGCCTGGGCTGGGACCCCTGAGCCCGCTGCTGCCACCAAAGACTTCCCGCAGACAAGGGATGCGGCATGTGGCTGGAGCCCCGCCATCGCTCCCACGTTGCCGCCCGGGGAGCCCAGCCTGCCCTGTCCCCACACAGCCTTCTGCAGGGCCCCCCGCACCTCCTGGTTGCGCAGGCTGTAGATGAGGGGGTTCAGCATGGGGGTGACGATGCAATACAGCACAGAGACCAGTGTGTCAGCTGCCGGCGAGTGGCCGGAGCCGGGCCGGTTGTAGTTCAGGTTGGCCGTCACAAAGTACAGGGTGACCACAAGCAGGTGGGCTGAGCACGTGGAGAAGGCTTTGCGCCGGTTGGTGGCCACGGGCATCCCGAGGATGGTGGCCAGGATGCGGAGGTAGGAGATGACGACGAGCAGGAAGGGGCTGAGGCCCACGAAGACGCTGGCGGCATGAAGTGCCACTTCACTGGGGCGGGTGTTGCTGCAGGCGGCCCTCAGCAGTGGGGGGACATCGCAGAAGATGTGCTGGAGCCGGGCAGCCCCACAGAAGGAGAGCCTGGAGGCGAGGAGGGTGTGCACGGCCGAGTCCAGCATCCCCCACAGCCAGCAGCCAGTGGCCGCTGCCGCGCAGACACCCCAGCTCATGGCGTGGGCGTAGCGCAGGGGCTGGCATATGGCCACGTAGCGGTCGAAGGCCATGACAGCCAGGAGCATGCACTCGGCCCCCGCACACCCCATCAGGAAGAACATCTGGGCCAGGCACCCGCCGAAGGAGATGGTCGCCTGCGGGCGCAGGGCATTTGCAAGGATCTTGGGCACCGTCACAGACGAGTAGCAAATGTCCAAGCAGGACAAGTGACTGAGGAGGAAGTACATGGGGCTGTGGAGCTGGGGATCCAGGAACACGAGGGCGAGTATTGCAGAGTTCCCCAGCAGCGTGGCCAGGTAAATGGCCAGGAAAAGAATAAAGAGGAAGGGCTGGCCATGGGAAAAGCCCAGGAGCGTGAACTCTGTCACATGAGTCTGGTTCTCACCTGCCATGGGGCCAGCTGGGTTGGTCTGTGGGCAGAAAGGAGCACTGTGAAGAACTGAGTATTGCAGTGATTGTGAGTCAGGGGACCGGAGCACACCCACAAGGCAAGAGTTTCACTGGAAGGATGGCTTTGGTCCTGTCTCTGCAGTGGTTGAAAGCTTCCCATGTTGAGATTTCACAGACACTAGGATTTCAGAGTCCAGAGAGCTGCCTTTCAACGTTGGCTACCTGACTGTGAGAGAATCACACAGAAGATACCAGGAACAGTGTACATCTGGACTAACCCACACCTCCTGGGTTCTCCTGCCAGCCCAACCCCTGTCTTAATCATTATACCAAGCTCGTCTCTCTTTTCCTCCTGGTTGCACTTATGGTGACCACATGCTTCCCTGCCCTCTGGACATGGTCGCATCATTTCTTAGATGCCACAGCCACTAAGCTTGTTCTTCCCCAGCTGCCGGGTTGGGGATATGACATCACCCTGCACCAGTTAAAATAATGTTTTTTTTGTTTATCATATCTCCTGCTCTGACGTTTTTTGAGTGCTTGGTTCTGCAATAGCCAGCACTTAAAAAAGCACAGGTTCCGGCTGAGGATGACTCACCACATGCTGTTTGTTGAGCCACAGGTGAATTTAAGCCATCGGGGATCCCCAGTGGCCTTGGCTTCCTGGCCTTTCTTCCATCATCCTATTTCAATTTTTACCTGGACACAAGGGTTTTACTGGTGTGTGAAGCTCTGATGACCACGTCCACATGATGGACGAGGCACGGGGAAGCAGTTACTGCTCATAAGCCTCAGCTGAGGGCTGTTGAAGGTGGTACTTGCTTGAGTGCTTGTGGCCAGGACTGCTGCTGCCCACCACGCCAGTGCCAGGAAGCCCAGCAGATGTACTTCCAGGTGCTTTGGTGCGCAAACACCGCCTGGTGCTGAGGCTGCTGAAGAAATCGGGCTGAGAGAGGGGTTAAAAGCCACCTGCAATCACCTCATTTTGGGGTGCAGATTTGTCCCTGTCAGCACTCAGCACGGGCACACACAGCACTCAGCCAGCCTGAAACCAGGGGCTGCTCTCGGCTGGGTGAAGAGAAGGATCCAGAGAGACTTACTCTCACAGATATGACGATAAGGGGACAAATGGCTGGAAAGCATCAGGGCAGACTGGCTGTGACAATACAGGGCACCTTGGGGAACCACGGGTGGTCTTGGGGCTGTGCATAATAGAATCCTGTTCCCCCTCTGCAGCTTTTCCTTTGGCTCCATTCGGTTGCTTCAGTAGATGTCAGCACTAAGACTACCCCTGAATCAGAGCAGAAGGTAACTGGCTGCTGTACCAGCCATTGCTGAGCAAGGGTTTGCCAGGAGCTGTGGTGGGACCAGTGCTGGCTTCTGGGCAGGTTCTCACTGACAGCACTGGGGTGCGGCTGGGGAGCGAGGGAAGATTGCACATCACTGAACGCCAGGATTTAGTTCCCTGCTATTCTGACTCGGAAATCGTACGCTTCGGAACAAGGTCTGCCCCAGTGCAGGGAGCTTGAGCCGCTTTTCCTTACAGGTAACTCTGGCAAACCTCCTGCACTCAGGGTTCAGCAGTGGTCCAGGCATGCCATCAGCTCATGTCACTCTCCATTACTAAACATCAAAAATGTCACCTGATGGCTGTGCAGGGGCCCATTGCCATTATATAAGACCAAGGTGAATATGAGCAAAAAAGAGAAAACATTCCTTTCCTCTATATAGATGCATTTTTAGCAACTGAGGTTAATTGTCATGTCTCTTCACAGGATTAGATAACACAGTTAAATTTCATGTTGGTACCCTTGCTTTAGACTCATTAATCTGTTGTTAATTTTTCTGTCCAATGTATCTACATACCTGTCATGATTTTAAAGCGTTGAGCAATGGAGAATTCACTACTTCTGTTGGGAGTTTTTTTCTTATAGCTACTCACCACAAGAAACTGTCACAGCACTGTTAGAAGTGGTGTTCTTTTTCTCCTGTTAGAACTGCTCAAATGTCAGCTCTGTCTCATCCATAGAGTAGGTAGATGGTTGGACTCGATGATCCCAAGGGTCTCTTCCAACCTCAATGATTCTATGATTCTATGATTCTATGATCCATAATTTTCAGGTCTTTCCCTTACAGATAAGGACCCTCAGTTCTAACAGTATTTTCTCTTTGCTTCTACTTGCGCACGGTGATGAGTATTGGTGTTTGCTAAGTAGAAGAAGAGCTAAGTTCTGATTAATTTCTCTTTTGCTCTCCAATTTTTGAACTTTCTTTTTTTTTTTTTTTTAATTTTAATATTGAGAGCTTGACCACTGACTGGTGAAGGTCTCCAGCAGTCTCCCAGATCAACATATTCTTTAATAGTTTGGGGTTTTTTAATTAGTGATTTTGCATACATTGGACAGGTATGTAAGGACTATACCATCCAATATTCTGGAAATCTCAGGACGTTGCTCTTCCTTCAGGCAGCCACATGCGTTTTGATGCGAGAACAGCCCAATCTGTCTGGCCCAGCGCTGCAGCCAGGAGCCAGTGCCAGAGAAAGGCAGGAGCCCGGAGCCATCGCAGCAGCGTTCCCTGGGAATCAGCTCCTGCCTCAGGCTGCCCCTGCCTGCAGAGCTGCACAACAAGCACCTATACATTCAAAATTATGTGTGTGTGACCTTCCACAACACTAGGGCAGTCGGTGATTTTGTGAGGGCACAAGTGCCTCCCTGGTGTAGGTGTGAGAGGAAGGGTCTCTCCAGGACCTTGTTGGACGCTTTTACTACTGACCTTTTAGCCAGAGGCAGGAGTCTCCTGACAAGTTATGGTGAAGCCAGCACCAGTGCAGGTGGGGACCTGCCTGTTCCATGGGAGGAACAGGGGACCTCAGGAACCAGACTGATAGAGATAAGAATAAATTTAGTAGTAGGAGGTTGGGCATGTAAGGATTAGTCACCTCTTTATGCTCCGAACTGGGGCTCAACACATGGAAATAAGAGCAGGTGAGCATGAGGTGTGTGAGCCCAGCACATGCGACCAATGAGCCCTTGGTTTGATGTGAGTGCACAGCAATGACGTGTAAGTCACTGTATTTGCAGCAGCACCATATTTGCAGGGACATTAGTTCCACTGCAGGAGGGGCAGTGAGTGCCAGAGAACTGCAGATGGTGGTCTCCCCTTGCTGACAATTTCAGGCTGGATTGGGCACAGAGCTACAAGGCTGCAGTTCAGGCACAGGAGTCAAGCAGAGGAATGACCATAATTTTTCACCGTGGTCTGGGGCAACATCAGTGGACACCGCCACATGGCAAGAAATGCCAGATTTAAGCCCTTTGTCCTCAGACATGCTGTACACAATGAAATAGGAAGACAAGGTAGGAAAATCTCTCTTTCTCCCTTGGGCTGCACAGGAATGAGCCTTGAAAGAGTCTCCACCTTGCCTCAGCTCCTTTCCTCTCTCTCACACTCACACTGATTTCTCTCGGTAACTAATGTTTAACTAATAACCAAGTATTTCCCAGTGCAGCTACACCTTTTCCCACCGCTGACCAGTCAAGAAAGGCTGGACAGGAGCAGAGAGGGAGCACTAATGTCACCAGCGCTGGGGAGGCAACTCCCCTGGGAGGAGGAAGGTGCCCCTTTGATGGCGATGCACTGGCCCAACAGCCGGCTCAGCCCTGGTGCAGTCCCCGAAGCAGGGTCCCTTACATCGCCACTGTGCACTTCGGGACAGCTTCAGCATTTGGGGTGCATTATGTCCCCCTTCGTCCTTCAGGAGGCCAGATGTGCTCTGTACCCACACAGGGAAGCCAGTGCTGCTCCTGCAGGAGGATGTGGCTTTCCTAGCCAAGCCACCATATCCTATCTGCATTCAGGTGAGTAGACCAGGTAGCCCAGAGCACAGAGCCATGGGAGGTATGGTCCAGTCCCAGTTTGAGGTGATGGTTGAACTGAGGGAGCCGGCAATAACACAGGATTATTTATCCTGAAAAGGGCTGGATTGTCTTGTTTGAGACATCACCAGCAGCCACAGCCTGCTTGCATGGAGCCCTGGGCAGCAGTACTGGGTTTGCCCCCAGGCAGAGTGACAATAGGAACCCCTGTGAGGGTCTCACCATGAATGAGACCCTGCTCCACCACGGGGGGTTCTGCCCTCCCTTACCTCCTGGTCCAAGGGCAGACAGTGGACGGCATCCAGTGCTTAGTAAGAGGGAAGAACTAGCAATGGTCCCAGGTGCTGCCCGGTTTGTCTTACCTGTGTGAGGAAGAGCCTGTGTGTCCTCCAGGCTTGTGGTGGGGGAGAGGCTTTTAACCCGGCAAGGGCCCTGGGGGAGAGGATTCCAGAGGTAGCTCCTGTTTAGCGGCAGGAGCAAGGAGCGGAGGAGCATTCCCCCAGTCAGCCTGCACAAGCGGGCTCCAAATCCACAGGACAAAGACCTCCTGGCACAGGACCCACCTTGATCTCCTGTTCTGCTCCAGGCTCTGTCCAGTGCAGACCAGGCAGAGGTCTCCAGCCCTGACCTCCTGCTCCAGCCCCATGGCACCTTTTGGGGAGCCTGGGCTTCAGCACACCCAACCATGCCAGGGCTCTGGACCACAGGAGAGTGGCTGGTTGAAAGCTGCAGTCCTCATACCCTAAGTCCTTCTTTATGACCCTGATTTATCCGGTTTAGGGCTGTGAGGTGCCTACACCAGCCCATGCCAGCAGTGAGGAGTGCTGGCCATGGGACATGCTTGCAGCAACAAACCTGTGGGCAACACAACCATAAGGTGACTGTGTGGCATCTGGGCCGCATCTGTGCTCTCACCAGCTACAACAGCCATGGCCACCCTGCCTGGGCTGCGCAGGGCTCTCCGGAGTGGAGAGTGTGGTCCAGGGGACTAGGAGAGGACCTGGCCATGGTGGGACTGTGATCTGGCAGCAGCTCTGACTGGACTTAGTTAAGGCACCAAGTAGGGTCCTGTGAGTTCTTGAAGAGCTGGGCAGTAGGATGACATGGACTTACACAGGGTGAGCACTGCCTGCTCTGAGCCTGGAGCTGTTCCCAACAGAAACAGCAGGTTTGGCTGGAGCTCACCACTTCGTGCCATGGAAATGTGAAGTGGGAAACCCAGGAAATGTGACGACTGCAACAGGGAGCAAGTCTAGAGGTGAAGACTGAGACATGATTGTTTCTGCAGCAGGAATAGAGAATTGCTTTATTGAAGTCTTTTGCAACTTCTGTTTGCTGATGAACAGGAGCTGATCCTATAATAATCTCTGGAGCTGAAACTTCAGGAGTTGAGAAGCTGACATTGGACACTTAAGGTTCAGCAAGATAGGGAGCTGGGACACCTTGTCTAGACCATGGTTTCGTCAAGAAAGGTTGGACCAGACGATCCCTGAGGTCCCTGACAACCTGGAGTTCTGAGATGCTATGGTTCTGTCATCATTTGGAAAGTAGGGAAAGCATTGACAACAGCCCTGCAGGGGAAGGAACACCCTGTGTGGACGGTCAGCACAGACACCAGAGGGAGCTGCTGCCTCAAGGAGGGGAAAATTCATGTCGGAGAGGATGTCTGAGGTTGTAAAAGCTGAATTAGAGGTAATTAAGAGCCCTGAATGTCTAAGGGCGTGTTTTCAGGGAAGCTGGGCTGATGGGGTAGAAGAACCATGATAACAGGACTTTGTGACACAGCCATTTGCTTTGAGTTTACAAAATTACACCTTTCTCTTCTGGCAGTGATGAACATTTCCTTCTTTCATGCAGGAACTCAGCAGCGTGGCATTCCGTTATAACCTGGCTGCTCTCCCAGGGTTTTAGACTAAGGCACACACTGTCAGCACTTGGAGAAACCCCCTTCCACAATGATAATTGAAATAGGGCTTTGCCGAGACCATTAACATTTGGCACAAATATTAAAAGATACTGAAGTCTTGCTGGATGCCAGAAACTTGGTGTTCAGTTCTGGTAATCCATGTCTATTTTCTGTGGTAATGTCTTCAGGGCAGCCTTTATGAGAAGAAATATAAATGTTTGCATCCTCCTCGGGTCTACTGAGTCATATCAAATACAGCCTTTGGGGCCCAGTGAGGAAATCAAATCTCCATGAATTTGTTAAGGGAGTTGATTTTTAAACCAAATCCCTAAATTTGGGGGTGTAACCACAGGAATTGGGCCCAGTTCCTGTAAGTGCTCATCACTTCTAGAAATCACTCTTAACTGGGTGCAGGGCCCTTACCTGCTCCAAGCTAAGTGTTGCACTTCCCAAAAAACAAGTGTGTTGTTGTAAAACTGGGAACTTCTCCAACTCACGTTTCCCTACTTGTTTGGAGAGATGCATTCTTCCAGCTCAAGGATTTGTTCTCAAGCCAAAACCAGCATCGCTTGTACCACGGCTCACTACAGCAACACCGCCAGCTTGCCATTAATGGTCTCCACATGTGCACAAATTCCTCCTTTGGACGCAGAGACAAGGAAAACAGTGCAATTCATGGAGTTCAGGGTGGCAGGAATCTGCTTGCTGGATCCAACCCAAAGCACAGCCAGCTCCATGGTCAGGTAAATCTTCTCTGGGCTGTATCTGTCTAAGGCCAGAGATCCCTCTGAGACCCTGCTCCACTACTTACTGATCCTCAGACTGACTGTTGTTCCTTACATCCAGGTGGAAGAAAACCCCTTGAACTTCCAGGTCTGAAACCTCTGGGAGTTTTTGTTGATGGTAAGCTCAATATGAGTCAACAACACATTCTGGTGGCGAAAAGGGCTGGCTGTATCCTGGGGTACAGCTAGCTGGTCAAAAGAAGTGATCGTCCTACTATACTTAACTCTGCCTTAAGTACTGTGTGCAATTTTGGGCTCCACAATGTAAGAAGAACATAGAAATATTAGATTGTGTCCAAAGGAATGCAACAAAGATGGTGAAAGGACTAGAGGACATGACTTATGAGGAGCAGGTGAGGATGCTAGGTTTGTTGAGCTTGGAGGAGACTGAGGTGACCTCATCGCTGTTTACAACTTCCTCATGAGGGGGAGTGGAGAGGGAGATGCTGATTTATCTCTGGTGTCTGGTGATAAAACACGAGGGAATGGCTTAAAGCTGTGCCGGGGGAAGTTCAGATTGGATCTTAGGGTAAAGTTCTCCACTAAGAGGATGGTCAAGCACTTGAACGAGCTCCCCAGGGAAATGATCATGACTCTAAGCCTGTCAGTGGTCAAGAAGTGTTTGGATGACGCTTATATATATGGCTTGACTTTTAGGTTGTCCTGCGTGGAGTCAAGAGTTGGACTCAGTGATCCTTGAGGGTCCCTTCCAACTGAGAATATTCTTTCATTCTTAGGAACTTGAAACCTGGTGTCTGGGCTTTCCCTGCTGCCTCTCATCCTCCCTCCACGCTATGTTGTGATGAGCCTGATGTTGTTTTCACCATAACCTTCCCACAGGCACTGGGAGGCTGCTCTTTGTTCCCCCCCAAGGCCATTCCTTCTGCAGCTGAACAAGCCCAGCTCCCTCAGCCTCTGCTCACACTGCAAATGCTCCAGCCCTGATCATCTCGGTGGCTCCTCACAGAACTCTTCTGAGTTTGTTGGTGTATTTCTTGTTTCGGGGAACCCAGCACTCGATGCAGTACCTGGATAGAATCTCACAAGTGCTGAGTAGAGGCCCATAATGACTTCCCTCATTCTACTCCCTTTCTGTTCACACAGCTCAGGATGCTGGTGGCCACCTTTGCTGCGAGGGCACATGGCATATCTGGCTTGCTGCCCACCAAGGGTCCCTTGGGGGGGCTTCTGCAGAGCTGCTGCCTGGACAGGCATCCCCAGACTGTCTTGTTGCCAGAGGCTCTTTCTTCCCCAGTGCAGGACTTGGCGTTTGTCCTTGTTGAATTTCATGGGGTTCCTTCTGGCTCATCCTTCCAGTCTGTCCAGATCTGGATGGCAGCTCTGCCCCTGAGTGTGTTGCCGGTCCCCTCAATGTGGTGTTACCTGCGAATTTGACAAGAGTATACGCTGTCATCTCTTTCATGTCACTAATGAAAGTGTCAAACAGGAGGGGTCCCAGGACAGGTAGCTGTGGCGCTCTACTTGTCACTGGCCTCCAGGCAGAGCATGACCTCTTCACCACCGCTCCCTAAACCTGGTGATCCAGGCAGTTTTACACCACTGCTTTCACTGATGGTGCTGTTCTTTTGACACAGGTAAGCAGGCACCTTTCATCCTGCATTTCCTGCACACACTTCTGCTGGCTGGGAACCTCATTCGCCCTGGCTTTCTGTGGCCAGATCTGGCTCAGGAGCTGGGTGGTTTGTTAACGGCAACCTTCTCCCTGCTGGCTGCAATGGGCTTGTGCTGTTTTTTCCCTCAGTGATTTTGACTATCACTGATGCAGTATGGATGGTGCTAAAACCACTGTCCACTGCAGATGTCACCCAAACAGATGGGATTCAGACAGATTTCGTACAAACGGCAGCTCAGACTTGTGTGTTCTCTTTTTCCTCTGAACATCCCTTTTAAAAAATTCTCCATGGGCAACATTCTGCATGATTTTCTTATAAATGCCACTCAGAAAGGTAACACTCAGACTTACTTAACAGAGATTATAGTAAAACACTGTTTTCCTATGACATCAGTACAGTCGAGTGTCGTCAGCTTCCAACTCCCTGGGACCAGCCAGATGTTGTCATACTGGAGGAGGTCCCATGGAGGTACCAGAAGAGGACAAGGAGAGGCTGACACCGCTTTGTTCAGCCCAGAAAGGAGAAGGCAAAGGGGAGACCTTCCTGGTGTCCGGAGCTGCCTGATGGGAGTGGGGCGAGATGATGGGAACAGACTTTTCTCGCAGTTTCATGATGACAGGAAGATGCGACTGGCACAAGCTGACAGGAGACATCCTCACTGGACGTCAGGGAAACTCCATCAGGCACCGGATCAGTCCTGAGAGGCCACGGACTCTCTGTCCTTGGAGACACCCAGTACTCACCTGGCCACAGCCCCAAGCAGCCTGTGCTAATGGGTCCTGCTCTGAGCAGGGCTGGGACCAGGGGCTCCTTTCCACCAGCACAAGTCTGATTTCTAGAATCAAAATCTCATCAGGTTTTGAAAGAACAATATTTCAGGTTTTTTTCCCATTGATTTTCTCAGGGAAAAAGTTTCCTTTGGGATTTAATGTTATTTTATTTATTTTTTTAGATAGGTTACTGTAGTTGCCTGTTACCTGCCAGGCAAGAAAAAAGGATAAGCAGAATTTGGCATTTCCAGTTTGGCCCACCCAAGACAGGACAAAAGCCTCACCCTGCATCTTGTGAGAGCAGTAATGGATTGTTGTCTGACTTTTTTTTTTCCTAACCCTTGATAAGGAGATTTTTTTTTGGCTGAAGAAAACTGCATTGTCTCAAAGCTTTTATCCAGTTTAACTGACCGCTTGTATTCATATATTAGAAAAAAAAATGGCAATGAGGGTTGCACCTATACAACCCAACTACAAAACTGGCCAAAGCTGACCTGATTCACTTGTTTGTCACGGGCTAAGAGCGTGCACAAACTCGAACACCATGATCGTGCAACCTGAAGTGGCTTCTTACCCTGTGGTGTCACCCATCCCTGCACTGCAGGGTTTGGGGACAGGTCTGACACCTACAGTGAGTCCCAGAAAATGGAAAGTGGGGTCCTGGCACCAGCCCCACAGTCACGTTTTCTTCCTGGCCAACTTGTACTCAGAAAGCCATGAGGAAGGTCTTTCCTGTCTCCACTGAGCAGTACTTCTGTCTTGTGATGGTTCCCTGGTGCCTCCTGGATAGTATGGGACCTGCGGCCCCGTCTCCATCCCTGCCCCTTTCCACGGCCAGCCCCATCCTCCCACAGCACCAAGCCAGCGCTCCCAGGCCTTGGGCATCAGCCCTGCCCCAGGGGCCAATCAGTGTGCTTCAAACGAGATGCTTTAAAGAGAAGGCTGAAGTTTGAGGGAGAAGTTTTCTTGTTTTCAGTGTCTGCTTGGTGCCCGTTCCCCACAGGCTTCTCCCCAATGAGAAGATGCCACCAGGGTTTCAGCGTCAGTGACTAAAAGCCTGGAGCGTCTCACTCCCTCCCCAGCACATTCTTGTGAGACTCGTAAACAAGGCACAAAGTGGGCTATTAAAACTTTGAGGCAGTCACTGGGGCAATAACTTCGAAGCTGTTTACAGCTGCTGTTATCAATTGCATCATAGGGCAGAAGAAGTTGAATGAGACGCAGAGAAAGAACATCTTTGTTCTATGTAGACTTCCCATCTTTGAAATATTCACACTCTAGGTGAAAAAATACACAAAAGATTGTTGAAGTATTAAAAGGAGAAAAAGGTAAATAATACAACAGTACTTCAGCAGTCAATATGAAATACCTGAATAACAGTAAACCTTATGAAAACTGTAAGTTACTGAAAAGGGAAATGCAAAGCTGAAGTTCCACAGCCATTTGTGATATCAACTGCGCCATCAATTGCGCTTCTTGCCCAAACTCTCACTCTGCTCCGAGGCAGTGGATCTACAGCAGGTATGTAAGCTACAGCCACAGGCAGAGACTGCTACGGGCATGAAGGACAGTTTGATATCCCTGGCTTTTACCGGGAGCTATGGGTTCCTGACCCATCTGTGGGTGCACGGGAAATACAGGTTGATGTTTAGTGTCAGCCCAGGCTGGGGATGGAGGGATGGGGAGCAGCCCTGCCAAGAACGGCTTGGGGGGGAAAAGCTGGCCATGAGCTGGAAACATGTGCTGGCAGCCCAGAAAGCCCCCCGCGCCCTGGGCTGCATCCCCAGCAGGGCGAGGGGGGGATTCTGCCCCTCTGCTCCACTCTGGGGAGACCCCCCCCCCAGTGCTACCTCCAGCTCTGGGGCCACCAACAGCAGAAGGACATGGAGCTGTTGGAGTGGGGCCAGAGGAGGCCACAGAGACAGTAGAACTGGAGTGAAGCGTGAATATCATGAAGAGATTTAAACATTTGAGATGTGAGGAGAGGCTGAGAGCTGGGACTGTTCAGCATCGAGGAGGCTCAAAGGGGTTTATCAAGGTGTATAAATACCTGATGCGAGGCAGTGAAGAAAACCAGTGGTATCCAGTGAACAGACAAGAGAAAACAGGCAGAAACTGAAATACTAGTAATTTCACTTAAACACAACCTTTTTTTTTTTTCCTGTAAGGGTGATAAAACAAGGTCCTGAGCGACCTGCTTGAGGGAACCCTCCTTCGAGGCAGGGATTTTGGACTAGACAATCTCTAGAGGTCCTTTCTAGCACCCAGCTTTGTGTGGCTCGGGTACACGTGGCACATGTGGTGGAGCCTGTATATCATGGGTGAGGACTCCAGGGTGGAGGTGCAGAGGACACACAGGGTGGCACGTGGGCACGCGAGTGACAGATCAGTGCTCTCCTTCCTCCCAGCACGGCTTTAGTTCAGACCATACCCACCCAGGGGCTCTGCTGCTATTTAGTATTTCCTTTCTGCATTTCATCTACCCCTTTTTCAGTAGCTGGTGTCCCCAAGACTGTAGAGAAGTAAAATGCTAATGACAATAAAGACAAGATATGTCTCTTTGATTTAAGTGCATCTTATAAAGATGCATCTTATTTTACAGTGCTAAATAGAAGGAAGTCATAAGATGATAAAGAATTCATGGCATTGGTCTTATACCAGGCCTGTTGTTTTCAACAGTAAAGACAGAGATGCCTGAGAAAGAAGGCACAAAATAAAATCTCAGGCAAAATGGAAACAATACCGTTCAGGGAAGGTTGTATGCCAAAGATTCAATCCACCTTAGTACTGGAAGTACCATGGTATTAAACTGCAGTCTTGGACTGTGAGGGTAACAACCACGTCCTCAGTCAGCCTTTCTACAACACCAACCACCAATCCGCCAGGCTTTCACCAAGCTGTGGACTGGACATGTCCATGTGTCTTCTGTGCAGGAAGAGGCACCTTCCCAGTCCATACATTCTTCAAACCTGTCAGTAAAACAACAGAAAATTGATGAAACAGCCAAGAAACCAAGTTATTATGTGCTGAAGTGTGGTGATGCCAGGTATCAGAAGGCTGGGGTGACAATAGGTGACAATATGCACGAGTCTCTGCAGCGTGTTCTCAGTCCCTTTTTTCATCATCCCTAACGTTCAGCTGCCTTTTGACCACTCCTAATTGTTTAACTGAAAACACATCATGTAGTACAAGTGCTTTACTGAAAACAAGTCACGTAGAAGTGCATTTTGTGGGGCAACAGGAGCCCACAAGGGCATATGAAAACTGTCAAATAAACATGAAATAAAGCCTACAGAATTCAGTTCTCCTTCCATATGTGGACCTACAAACATCATCACTCTCATCAGAGAGCTAAGAGAGGAATACAACAGCTCTCTTCATTTCGAACAAAAGCAGCAGAATCCGTTCATTCCCTTCTAACTGCAAAGAAAAATGGGTCCCTTTGCCTAGGATAAAAATCCCGAGACATTAGGATTACTTTTTTTTCACAAAAAAGGCTTCCTATCAGAAATAGAGACTAACCACGGTGCAAGGTGGCAACTACTAGGTATTTTTCCACACTGGATGCTTTGTTTGTGTTCTGGCACATGCCTCTAGGAAAACACATTCTCATTTCTACACTTCTAACAGGCTCTGTTAAAGCAACTCACCCCTGGACCTGAGCCCCCACAAGCAACATTTCAGGTGCAGAGACAACAGACACTTGGTGATACCGCACTGTAATTTACAGGGGGGCTCTCTGACATAACTCCAGTTGTGACTGCAGGCTTAAGAAGGTCTGGAAAACATTCTGCAGGGAAAAACTGATGGGAGGATTATCTGCAAGTTCTGTGCTCGCTGCATTTTTTCAGTCTGTGTCCTGGTGTAGTCCTCTATCAGTGGTGAGCCCGGGTCCTGCCAGCAGGTGAGAATCCCTGCGGGACGGGAGAGTTAATATTGCCCCGCTTACTGCTGCATTTTCTCATATTCTTTTCCCCACTCTTTTCTCCTTAAGGGGCTGTGGGAACAGCACAAATAGTAACAATCTGAGGCCTACTATCAGTAAAACCAATCATATCCTACCTGGAACCAGCAACTTCCTTTCCACTAGCCCATTGACAAACTCCCCTGTACTGCTCACACCCAAATAAATACGAGGGACCAGTGAACTGTAAGACCAGACCTTTGTATCAGGCAGGAGTACTGCTGCTTGAGAATTTTTTCCTAAAATGCCCCAGCACCTGTATGCTGCATGAATAACATGATCCCAGGTAGCACAACATAATGTCCATGAGGTCTTTCCCTCCCCCATGCTCCTAAAAACACACCCTGGCTCTATGTCTTGTTACGGGGCTAACCACAACAGTCAGCAAACCGTACCCCCAGGTAACTCAGGGCAGCTCTTTCCCTTCACCCCTGACAATGCAGTGGACACGCTCCTCTGCGTTGTAATACACCTGCCCGCAGCGCAGACGTGGCTCTTCCTGCTGGTACCAGAGCTCTTCGTTGAACTCTGGGAAGAAAAATGCAATTTCTCTGCTGGCTGATGCTGGTGAATCTGTTAGACAACAGAGGAAAAGAAGATGAGAGATGCCAGTCTGGCACCGTAAATATGTGCTGTGTTCCAAAGGGAAGAAGCCGTAAAGAAAAGCACCAGGCTTTTCTTTAGCACCAGGCTTTTCTTTTCAACAGTTCAGTCACACCAGGAGAGGTGTGAGTGGAGCCTGCAGAAGTGAGCAAATCATGAACTTTTACTCCCAGAAGGGAGGCAGGCAAAATACCATCATTCACGCCTCCCTGAGCTCTAAGTCTTTGCCCAACACTTATCCAAGGACAGGTCTACCTGAGCCATGAGTGGTATTCCTGGTGTCAGTGAGGCCATAAGCTCCTCGGATGGAGTCTGGGACGCTGTTTCGGGCTCGGAATACTTTGGTGGGTCCCATCAGGGATCTCCAGAGGGAAACAGCATTCTCATGGGCCAAGATATAAGCCCACATAGGGCCACTAAGAAAAGGACCAGTGAAAAGCAGAAGTAGATAAGATTACATAAGGATATAGCTCTTTCATTCTTATAAATACAGCAAGTGCAAAGAAGCAAGGAAGTGCAACTGCCATACAGCGCTTTCTGAGAGGGGATACAGACCTACCATGCCACTAGACACTGAGACCACGGCTCAGAAGCAAAACACTTGCACGAATGACCTCCTCCTAGTGACGGTACCCACAACCTTTGGGGATGCCACCCACCAAGTACTACTGTTGTCACAGCAGAGTTGGTTCCTGACATTTCTCCACCCTCAAAGCCCAGAGCCTTCTCCCTCGGTACACTACAAGCACCAGCTCCCGGTGAGATGCATCCCTCGCCGAAGGGGACCCCTCCAGACGCAGAAGCATTGCTCAGGCCAGACAAGGCTCCACTTGCGAAGCTTCCTCCCCCTGCCCCGCACAGCCGGGCTGCGGGCGCGGCGGGTACCTGGCCATGAACTCCACCAGCCGCTGATAGAAGAATCGCCCTGCGGGAGAGAGGGCCCGAGTCACACAGCCCGGCTCCGCCGGCACCGGCCCTGTCCGCCGGCCGAGCCCGCTGTGCTGCCGGTCTGCTGCCCGGTGGGAGCCCCGGCCCGCCTACCGGCGTGCTCCCGGTAGAAGCGGCGGCTCTCCTCCCGTCCGCAGCGCAGCTCCTTGGCGCGCACGATGAGGAACCGGTTGCTGAGGATGGTTTCGTGCACGGCCTGCGGGCAGAGGGGAGCGGCTGGGCGGGCGGCGCGCACCCGCAGGACGCCCGGGCCGGGCCGGACCGGCAGACCACGCTGGGCCGGGCGGCGCCGGCGGCGCGGTGCGACCAGGCCTCACCTCCAGCACCAGCGGGTGGGCCACGGCGTCCGGCTTCAGCAGCGCCAGCGTCAGCTGCAGCGGCCGCCCGCCGCGCCCCAACGCCGTCATGGCGCCCGCCGCGCCGGGCAGCGTCGCGCCGGGCAGCGTCGCGCCGGGCAGCGTCGCGCCGGTGACGTCCCGGAGGCGCGACGTCGCAGGAGTGACGCGCTAACAGGGAGAGGAGGCGGGGCTGAGGGAGGCGGGGCCTAAGAGGAGGCGGGGCTGAGGGAGGCGGGGCCCGGGCCAGTCCCGCCGTGTCGCGTAGCAGCGGGGACGCGGAGGCGGTGTCATGGCGGATGCGGCGGCGGAGGAACAGGCCCAGGATGAGGCCGCGGCCGGCGCTGAGGAGACGGTGAAGATCATCTGCCTGGGCGACAGCGCCGTGGGCAAGTCCAAGTGCGTGACCGCCGGGCCGGTTCCCGCGGGGAGGGGAGGGGAGCGGAGCGGCGGGGGGGCGGCTCGGTGCCGCGGACTAACGCGTATGCGCTGTCTGTCCGCAGGCTGCTGGAGAGGTTCCTGCTCGACGGCTTGTATCCTTGTGCTGCGCCCTCCGCGGGGGGCGGGCCGGCCCGGCGGGAGCGGGGCCCGGCCCGGGGAACGGCGCGGGGCCCGGCCGGGGAGTGGGTGCCGGGCGGCGGCGGCGGCGGCGGCTGCGGCGCCGCGGGGGGACGTTTTGCTCCGACGGCTCCTTAACGCGGCGGCAGCCGCCCCCAGCAGCTCTCCACCTTCGCCCTGACCCTCTACAAGCACCGCGCTCGGGTGGACGGGCAGGCGGTACTCGTGGGTAAGTGGGGCGGGCCCTGCGGGCGCGGCGCTGTTCAGTGGCTGCTCCAGAGGGAAGTTGAAGGAAAACGTTGTTTTATTCTGTGGTTTGAGTTGAGACTGTACTGCTGCCCGTGTCGCTGCAGTTTCTGTGTTTTCAGCGTGCTGCAGCGCAGGAAGGGACTGTGAGAGGTCATCTTGCACAGCTCTGCATGGGAGAAACTCCTTACTTACTGATACTCTTCATTGATATAGATAGATATAATGTATTTAAAGACTTCCGATGGCAAAGACTGCTTAGGCCATCTATTGCAACGTATCACGGTTCTTACTGCTAGAAAGTCTTTCTTTCTTGATACTTCTTTATTCAAGGCAGACCAGTTATTTCCTGTGTTTCCTGGACACTGAACACGTTTTTTCCCTTCCTGTTTGCACCAGCTTTCTACATGTTTGAACACTGTACCTTTCTCCTTTATCGGTGAATGAAAATCTGGAGACGAGCTGGCAATATGCTCTTGCAGCCCAGGAAGCCAATTGATCCTGGGCTGCCTAAAAAGAAGCATGGCCAGCAGGTCGAGGCGATTCTCCCCCTCTGCTCTGCTCGAGAGCCCACCTGAAGTGCTGCATCCAGCTCTGGGATCCCCAGTACAAGACAGATACGGACCTTTTAGAGCAGGTTCACAAAGATTCTCCGAGGGCTGGAGCCCCTCTGCTGTGAGGACAGGCTGAGAGAGTTGGGGTTGTTCAGCCTGGAGAAGAGAAGGCTCTGGGGAGACCTTACTGTGGCCTTTTGATGTATGAAGGGGGCTTGTAAGAAAGATGGAGAAAGAGTTTTTACTAGGGCCTATAGTGACAGGTCAAGGGGCAACAGTTTTAAACTGAAAGAAGGTGGGTTCAGATTGGGCATCAGAAAGAAATGTTTTATGTTGATGGTGGTGACACTCGGGTGCCACTGGCCCAGGTTGCCCAGAGAAGCTGTGGCTGCCCCATCCCTGGAGGGGTTCAAGGCCAGGTTGGAGGGGGCTTGAACCAACCTGGTGTGGTGGGAGGTGTCCCTGCCCAGGGCAGGGGATGGCCCTGGGGGGCTTTAAGGTCCCTTCAACCCAAACCGTTCTGTGATTCTATTTCTTCTCTCTTTTAGGGTAAACAACCTCACTTTATTCTGCCTTTTCTCATAGGGCATGTTTTCTAGATCCCTTGTCATTCTTTATGGTTCTTCTAAATCCTGTTCATGTTTGAAATATGTTTTGCAAATACAGAGATGGTTCTTCATCAGAGTTCTATCAGTATACATCACCACTGAGTGAGTAAATCCTACAATTCTTAAACAACTATTATCTGTAAAATAGCAAAACATCATCCACCTGTTTTGCTGGTTGCATTGTTCCTAACCTGATTGGTAACAATGGTTTCAATAATAAACTAATGCAGATAAACTGGGATGGTTTTTAATATAGTTCCATATAAGTTCATAAGGAGAATTAGAAACCAGCCTGGGAGGCAAGAAAGAGGATAAACAGTGCTTAGCTGATTATAAGCTTCAAAAGAGGGATGTATTCCAAACAGCTATGGTAATATTTGGATATAAAATCAGAATATTAATTTCAGAGATTTTATAGCTATCTCAAATTTGAAACATTAACTAACATCAACATTTGAATCATTAACTAAGACTCCTTTTTAAAAGTACTACAGCAAGACTGTGTCTAATTCTTATTTCTGTGATTCAATAAAAGCATTGAAAATTGGTGGAGGTTTGTGGTGGGTTGACCTTGGCTGACCACTAGCTGCCCACCAGCTGCCCACCAGGCCACTCTGTCACTCCCCCTTCTCAACAGGATGGCAGGAGAAAATATGATGAAAAAGCTGGTGGGTTGAGGTAAGTTCAGGGATGTTACTTACCAGTTTCCATCATGGGCAAAACGGACTTGACATGGGGAAATTAATTTAATTTACTGACAATTAGTTGTAACGGAGTGGGATAGTGAGAAGTAAAACAAAACTAAAGCCACCTTCCCTCCATCATCCCCCTTTTTTCCCAGGCTGAACTTCACTCCTACATCTTCTGCTCTTTCTTCCTCCCCCTGAGCGGTGCAGGGGAGTGGGGAATGGGGCTCATAACACTTTGTCTCTGATGCTCCTTCCTCCTCACACTCTTCCTCTGCTCCAGCGTGGGGTCCCTCCCATGGGATAATCCTTCACGAACCTCTCCAGCACGGATCCTTTCTGCAGGGTACAGCCCTTCAGGAATGCACTGCTCCAATGCGTTCTCCCAGGGCCACTGGTCCTGCCAGCAAACTTGGTCCTGCATGGGCTGCTCTCCACAGGCCACTGCTCTTGCCCGGAGCCTGCTCTGGAGTGGGGTCTCCACAAGGTGCAGCTTCCTTCAGGGCATGTCTATCTGCTGCAGCGTGGGGCTCTCCCCAGTGTGGACATCTCCTCCACCACTGTCCTGCAGGTGAAGGACACCTGGACACGGGGGGACCACGTGCCTCACCATGGCCTTCCCCACGGCTGCAGGGGAATCTCTGCTCCAGGGCCTGGGGCACCTCCTCCTCTTTCACTGACCTTGGTGTCTGCAGAGTTGTTTCTCTCACATTTTCTCACTCCCCTCTCTGCAGCTGCTGCACAGCATTTTTTAACCCCTTCTTAAAGATGTTCTCACCACCATCGCAGAGTGGGTGTGATTTGGCCAGAAATGGGTCTTTCTTGGAGCTGACAAACTGGCTCTGCCTGACGTAGGGTCACCTTCTGGTGCCTGCTTCCAGAAGCCACCTCTGCAGCCTCCCACCCTGCAAAAACCTTGCCTCTTAAACCCAAGACAAGGTTTCAGAGAAGAGCCATGAGAACAATGGAAGAGTGGTAAAAAGGGGCCTAATGATGAGAGATTCAGTCTGGATAATGTCTGAGGGAGAAGGTAAAGCATCGGAGAACAGGAACCTGGCGCAAAAGGAGGCTTCAGCATAGCAAGAAATATTTAACAGGCTCTAGTTGATGTTAGGTAAACTCAAATAAAAGATAAGCTGGCTTGTTTTTTTTTTAACCAGGAAGTGAAATTACTATTAAAGCAACTTGCAAAAGTATGGGTTTGTATGTGGGGACTTATTTTTACCATGCATTATTAAGTAACTTGCTCTAGTTTAAGTAATTCATCTGGCCTATATTATATAAGAATTCACAGGGCCTTCTGTCCTCACCTTTTATGAACACAATGCCATCATCCAAGCTGCCCTGCAGAGAAGATCTGTCATGAAGCGTGGTCTGTAAAGGCAGGCAGTTTGATCTGAAGACTTTAAATTGTGCTGAATTACCACTTCCCTTGCTAGCTTAATTTTCACTCTGCTGAGCTATTCTTAGTGGCCATCACCAAATCTCAGGTAGTAGTGTTAGGAATGCATTAAAGTGTGCATTTCTTTACTCTGTGAATCTTATTTTTCCCAAGGATTTTAAGGTTGATAAATTCCTATGTTGTGGAGTGACATGGGGTATGACAGGCAAGATCTGGAGGATTTAGTAATAAAAGCAGTAGTGTTTTTAAGTAAGCCTTGGCACATTCTCTCAGGAGAGCTGCCACATTGTTTGGGAAGTTAATTTAGGGACATCCAGTATGTCGTGGTCACTGGCACCTCTTTTTTTCCTTCTAGGTGAGGATTCTGAAATGACACATTAAAAGGATCAGGCAGTTTTAGAAGCTAAGCAAAATTAACCAAAATGAATGCAAATGCGTTCTGATGCGTACTTGTCTATATTTTGGGCAGCTTGAGAAGTCACCATCCTGCAAGTCTGATATGGTATCCAGTCAGAAACCAATTTCAGTGCAAAGTAAACACTATGGAAAGTGGCTTATTTGTCTTTAGGTGGAGCGGCATGACTCAGTCTGGCCCACAGAGGTATAACTGCATCTGGTGGTTCTTAGCTGAAACTGTCTAAGTTTATACAACAAATAAGACACAAATATTAGTCAATAAATCCAGTAAGAGGAGCGGGGGGAGATCTCTACCTGAGACACACAAAGAGAAAAAGGCATTAAAATGTTGATACCTGCTCAGGTGTCCTTCACGACACCATGAACTGGGGCCTGTCTGACTCGGGGTAACTTACCCGTTGTACTTTTAGGAGTCGTACCCCTGGGAAGAGCAGCGAAAGGCAATGGAGCACTTCCCGTGGCAGGCGCCTGGCTATTTATTGCTCTGTCAGAAACCAAGTTGTTTCAAGATGTTTAGGTTTTGTTTCCTGTTGTGAACTCTAGTAACAAAGTACCATAAATTGTTATCACTCTTTGCACTTTTCACTTTTAGCTCTGTCTTACTGTCCTGTGTAAGTTGTGTCACGATGACTTCTGTTTTGGTAAGGTGTTGACAGCGGTGTTCAGCGTCAGCACGACTCATAGCTGAACCTAGCTAAGAAAAGGTCCTTGTTTTGCATAATCTCTTTGCCCTGGAATGTTTCAGATGAGCAAGGTGAAAGTTAATTTGTGACTCTGAGTAGATGGACTGGGCTTTGTGTCCTGGGTTCAAGTTGTGAGGAAATCAGAACTTGGGAAGTTGTGTCATTGTAAGCTTGTTTTTTGTGTCTTGCAGACTTCTGGGACACAGCTGGACAGGAGAGGTTCCAGAGCATGCATGCGTCCTATTACCATAAGGCTCATGCTTGTATCATGGTAAGGGTGGTGCCTCAGCTGTGATCTGCTGGGATTTTGGCTAGTAACAGTCCTGGCTGACACTTGGCCTGTGTGTTACTTTTTATGATTACCCTGCCTTCTATTTCTTGTCTCTTCCAGTGGTTTAAAAAACTTTCCTATATCGTTCTTTCTTCTCTCACCAGATTAAACCACTGTAGTTGGGTATGTTTAGCTCTCTGCTGTCTTTTCTGATAGCCCTCCCTTACTATATTCCATGGCTTTGCTGTCTTCTAAATTTTCTTACTGTTGACACTGTGTTTCCAGCAAGGAAACGTACGTACAACTGAATGTGCTCATCTGGGAGCAGTCCTGTTGGAGGCGATGTGAGGAAGAGGGCATTCCTTGATCCGTGGTGTGACTGTTGGAGGATTATGTAGCACAAAACTGTTCTGACATGTTCTGCAGGGGTACCACATAAGACATTCTTCTTTGGTCTTCTGCTACTTCTATTTTCCTATACTTTGTGCTTTCCATTTAGTAGCTCAAATCAGTCTTGATTCCTGACTCCTGACCCACTTCGGTCCCTTGATTTGTGCTGTTGCTCTGACTTTCCACTGCTTCTCATCACTTGTGAGCATCAGTCAACTTCACTGATATTTTAATTGTTAATTGTTAAAATAGAGAAGCCTCTCGTGTGACCCTGCTTAGCTTAGATTAGAAGCAGAGCAGAGCAGAAGAGAGTCCAGTGTAGGGCAACAAAGATGATTGAGGGCTTGGAGCATCTCCCTTATGAGGAAAGGCTGAGGGAGCTGGGACTCTTTAGCCTGGAGAAGAGAAGGCTGAAGGGAGACTTTATTAATGCTTCTAAGTATCTAAAGGGTGGGTCAAAGGAGGGTGGAGCCGGACTCTTTTCAGTGGTTCCCAGTGAGAGGATGAGGGGCAATGGGCACAAG
>KZ509221.1:25515-39373 GCA_002844005.1 Limosa lapponica baueri | reverse complement strand
ATTTTCTTGTTTCTGCTCATTCATGACTTGGTATTGAGGCAATATTTTGGAGCACTAATACATGGAAAAAATGTAACACTAAATCTTTGTGGAATTTGCTGTTTTAAACAACTTCTGCCATTTATGAATTCACTAAATTCATTTTCAGGCAAGAGGCATTATTAGGCTTTTAAAAACCAATTCATTTCATAGTCAATGGTATTGAAACAGAGATGAAATGAAGCAAATATCCTCAGTGTGCATATTAACTCTGAAACTGTATTCTTCAGTTCAAGCATCTTCAAAATGGAGAAGTATAGATCTAAAACCTTGAATTATCAAAATTTCTCAGTCTCTACCATCCCAAAAATTACCTTCATATACAGATATTTCTGATCTCCTTTTCCAATAATATCTGGTCACTATGATACCTTAATGGAAAGAAAAGAGTTTTCTGATGCTGAGAATTTTCTTGTTGATTTTTAACTTCTGGCTGCTGGTAGCAAATCCTTATCCACTTCTTTTATATGAGTTTATTTTCTTTGAAACGAGTCAATGGTGTATGGTGAGCTTGGCTGCAGCAGTGCATAGACTGAATCGCATTTCACTGTCTGGGTGGTTTTTGGTGAGCAGCGTGCATTTCAAGAGGCAAAAAGATCGCATTAGGAAATGAAGTTTTAAGGATTCCTGTAAATTTTAGTGACTAATAGTAGCCGGATCTTAGGAAGGCTTTTTTACGGGATAAAATGTGGAATTTAGCAGCAAATTTATTCATAGCTTTTCTGCTTGAATGGACTCTATCTGGTTCAATTATGGGTGGGAAATACAGCACTCAGGTGGGCAGCCCTGCGAGCACTTGATTTTATTGTGAGACTGTGAGGAAGGAAGGTCTGAGCCCGGTGTGGGAAGAAGGGGAGTGTTGCTGACTGAATGGCCAGAGACATCCATGGTGCTCAGGGGTCCCTACCAGCTTCCCTGGGAATGTGGCGCGCTACATTGCCAGCTCGCTATCTAGAAATTCATCACATGAGAACTGCAGGAGTTTTATCCCTAAAAATCCTCCTTTGCATTCTGCTCATCATCTCTGTAGGTTGCTGCTAAACTTTTGGCTTTTAGGATTGGTCTCTCGCAGTTGTTACCCAGGCACCCTGGAAGGATGCACGCAGGGCAAAAGAAAGGGTTTGGTCTCCTTCCTGCACAGGCAGGTGGTATTGGCATTAATCCTGCCTGTATTTTTCCATGCATTAAAAAAAAACATCCCTTTGCAATTATTTTTCCTTTTTTTTCCACGCTATCGCTGCAGATACTATATGGAAAACCAAGTTAAAGTCTTCAGCAGTTGGAAAGACACCACAGCAGCTGAAAAGAAAGGTGGGGATCTTTGGATAGTATCCATATGAACGCTCTCAATCACAAGAGTTTTAAACAGGGTATCTCACTGGTTGTTTGTCACCATGTAATCAATCATCCAGCTCCCTTTAAGGTGGAATCTCCCTCACTGTGCAGGTTTGCCAAGGTACAATCTGCCATGCTTGAGTGACTTTTCCCTTGGGAATTGCTCCGAAGTGCGTGTTTGTCCTGTTGTGACAGTGAATCTCTATCCTAGACCTTAAATCACCTGCATCAGAGGCTTGACTTCTGCATGCAAGTCCTGGCTTAGTACGTGTGTGATGTGCAGACCCCTTGGCAGCTCCCTGATGCTGCAGCACCCTCCTGCCATACCCTTTAAAGCATCACTGTGTGTTCCTTTCCTTGCTTGATAGGAGGCACCAGGCTCCCCTGGGCCAGAATAGGCATGACGGAGCGTGAGTCACGAGTTCTCCATGTTCTGGTATCTGGAACAAGTTTCTGAGTCTAATTTAAGCCAGACACTTAGTGGGAAAGAAATGTGCCTCTGAGCCTCTGCAGATGTGTAGGCAGCCAGCAGGGGCACATCTTAGCAGAGAGAAATGTTTTGTCTCACTCTTAGTTAATGCTTAAGAGCCCCAAGTGTCACTAAGTGAGGCTTGAAAATGCAGTTAAGGCATTTCACTGCCACTGGGAAAGTATCTGAGCTCTTTGATGCGCTCTTAGATACAGATCTAACAGTGTGAGGCCAGGGTACTCAACTGGTTGCTCTTTCACACGTACTTTCCCTCCAGAGGTATGGCTCTTTAAAATTCTTGATGATGGCTTTAACCAATGGTTGGTCAAAGCTTTGATGTAGATCTTGCGTGCATAGACAAGGAGATGGCCTAAGGTCTGTGTTTCCCTGCCTTTGTGCATTAGCAGTGTTGGAACAGCCTCAGCTCTTCGCTGTCTGCTGTCCTGTGACTCTTGTTTAGATTCAGATGTCTCCACAGTCAACGTCTTCCTCTGACCACAGGGATTCAGCAACATCTTAAACATGCAGATGCGAGACAAAGCAATTGAGCTGCGGTCAGATGCCACTGCTGTGACAAGGAGGTCCATTTACAAGTCTAGTTTTGAAAGGCCAGCAATTAAACTCATTTTCTGCATAACTGATGAGAAAATTCTGCCTGCCTTCCACTAAGCTTTAAATAAGAAGGTGGTTTTGAAGGAACTTTACTCTTCCTACAATGTGGTGCTATATGTCTTTGGGCTGTAGATTATTTTTTAAGTCTCTGACCATCGGCTTGGATGGGCATTGCCTGACTCCTACTCAATTTTTTTTTTATTTTATTTATCTTAACATAAATAAATACTAAGGCGCTACTCTGGTGTTTTTCTTCCAACCTCCATGTGATTAATAGGGAATGATAGGAAGAAAGTGA
Source organism: Limosa lapponica baueri (assembly GCA_002844005.1). Taxonomy (NCBI): domain Eukaryota; kingdom Metazoa; phylum Chordata; class Aves; order Charadriiformes; family Scolopacidae; genus Limosa; species Limosa lapponica. Next base: position 36,620 of record KZ509221.1, on the reverse strand, counting down.
AGCCGAGAGCCTCTTTTGCAAGGTTTGGGGGAGAACACCATAAGGGAGTAGATGACCGTGTCCTGAAAGGCAAAGTTGACTCACTCCAGACCAAGACAAACATTGACTCTTGAATGTGTTGGCCTGTACCATCCACTGCCAAACATAAGATTACAGACAGTTCTGAGTGAGAGACCACCACGACAGCCTGAATAGCAAGATGTGTAAAAAGGAGCAAGCTACAGGTCTAATATTACAGTTGTCCACTGCAGACTGGGTTGTTTAAGGTAAAGGCAAACTGGAATGTCCATAAAGAGCGAGAGGAAAGTAGCTGGCCAAAGCGCTGTGTGCCAGGTCCCTGCTGAGGTGGCATCACTCCACCTTGCCTTGGGCGCTGGAGCTGCAGCACTTGAAGACCTGGTCTGGAATTTTTATTGCATTCAGGAGCAAATTAGATCTGATTTAGGAATTTTCCAGTAACATCCTTCTTTGCTGAGAAATGTCAATTCACTGATCCCAAAACTTAGTATACTGATGATGAGAGAGTTTTCATTATATCCTGGGTTGGCTTTTCAGTAACAGAGATGGAGACCATCACAGCATAGCTCACACAGGCTTAAGAAGCTGAGGTTGGTATTTCAGGGTGGATTTAGGCTAGAGAGGAGATCACCCATACCCCAGCAGCTTGGTGGTTTGCCCCACCTCCCCTCCAAGAGATTCTGGAGGTTTCCCATCTCCTCATACGGACTCAGGCAGTGACACGAACCGAACATCAGGGAGTATCGGAGCCGGCTGGATCCCTGAAGCCCAAGGGGGCTCTTGGAGACCAGACGAGACTATCTCCCCTGACCAGCCATGTAATGCTCAACGGTCATGAGACATCCCTTGAGTGCACAGAACTTGCTGGAGATTTACAGCAGGTGGAGGTTAATGGGTTCACATCTGTTCTTGGCTCCACAATGCAGGAATTAACTTGTCAGGTTTAAACATTTGACATCTTACAGATCCACAGACTCTTCCTAGTTGCAATAGTGGAAGAGGAAATTAAGCTTAATTAAATCCCCATATGCATTAAAATGTACCATGCCTGTTTACACCCCGTTTCTAATAATTCATCCCCAAAGCAATGACTCTTACCTCAAAACTATTTTCTTCCCTGACTTCTGGGACTGTCAGCTGTTCATTCGGGAAGGCAGCTGATGGAAAAGAGGAAGAAATACTAACTTCCGGGTTTTGGGCTGCTCTGCAACGAATGGCTTTTCTGCTCCATGCTGGGGGGCATAGCTGAGCAAGGCTGTCCTGCTGGAAGCGGGACAGCCCCTTGAAATAGTTTATGCTGCCAATTAATCAAAATTCCCCTTAGATTCTTAGAACTGGACCTGTCAGAAGGAACAAGGCTCTGCTGCAGCTGGAGGTTGCAGTTGAACCTACTCATATCCATGCAACATCATGCAGCTCAGGATGCCAGGTTGGAGACGAGTATTGTGGCCATCAGCCCAAGTCAGCAGCCTGAGCACCCGTGCCCTGGTAATTCTGGGCTCCTTCTTAATTGTGTGGATTGTGCCGCATGACTTAGCCCTAACAGTAATGCCTTTTGGTGACTTGTGTGTGCCACACCTTGGCCCAAAGGCAAAGACATGTATTGGTGCTGCTTTTCCAAAAGAGCTCCACCCACCAGGGATCTAATCATAGATGTACCCTTGAGTACTTCCAGCCCACTCCTTTGGAGAAAGGTGTCTTTACCTTCTGTTTCCCTTGTTAATTTTAACCAGGGCCAGACTTCAAACAAGGATTTGCAGATGTGATAGTGAGCAGTGCACCTGATGGCACTGGCCGTGCCTGCCTTAGAGCAACTTTTGGTCCCTCCCTACCCCATCTCAACTTCATCAAGCTTGGCCGTAGACCATGGCATTGTGCTTGGGACAATGCTGAAGCTCAGCTGTAAGTGCTGTGGCAAGCGTTGACAGCCACGCAAGTTCGCCTCTCCATTTAAGTAAACTGCCTAAGTAAATAGATAAGTACTTAATGTACTTAAATACATAATGCAGTACTGTAACACCACTGTTAGGTCTATAGCAGCAGCTCCATCCAGATAGGAAATGTATGTCCAGGTTAGTGTGGCCTTTCAAACCATGGCACGAGGTCTGCTCGTGAACCATTACCTGTCCTTTTGCAACTATGTGCTGATGGGATGCAGACATCTGTAAAGTTCTGGTCTCCAGTGGCTGTAATTGCTGCTAGCTTAATACTGGCAAAGACTCTGGAATTTGTTCTGTGTTTCATCTGTTGGATTTTAATGAGGTTTTTTTTTCCTCCATCACTTTACATTTTGCACATACAGATGCCTTGCATTTTATGAGCCTTATGTAGAAAATGTACCACCGCTGTAAGGTAGTAGTATAATTATGTTTATAGTAAACTCCATCCACATTCTTCTGGTTCTGGAGACTAGATAGCCATGTCTCTGGCAGTCAAATATCATAACCAGGTCACACAATTACTGTAGCAGCAGAATCACTGTCACTTGCAGCAAGCCTGTGTTTTTACTTGTAAGGGGGTGACTATAATTGGAACCACCTGCAGTCACTGAAGCCAGGAGCCTTTTGGCTTCAGCACAGTTTTGCTGAGAACGCTAATGCAATTACTTATGTGAACTAATCTGTAAAGGATGTTTTTCTGTTGTCTCTGCATTAATTGTTTCCAGCTTATGGCATGGAAATGTTATTGGCCCTGGGAGGCCAAGGGGAGAAGGGAAAGAAGGAATGTCAGAAGCAAATGGAAGGTTTGGACCAATGTAGCAGGCACTTGGGGTTTTCCCTCCTACTCCTACATTCATTAAATCATGGGAACAAAGGTAAAACTATTTGATTAAGTCGTGCTTGATAGAGCAGGCCTTGGTCTGCCATAGGGCAGCTGTAAGTTATTCTATACCTGCAAAACTTTCTTTAAATGGATTATCCTGGTGTCCAGAGGTCTCTTGCTGCTTGGGAGCAGGTCCTCAGCCTCCCTTCTGTCCTTGGGGCAAAGAACTGGATCTAGTAAAGGTGTCTCTAGGATTCGTCTCTTTCTAGAGATCCTATAGACAGATTTGCTGTCCCACGGTGGCTGCTCTGGGATCCTGTGGCTTCTTCAAATCATTCTCCTGCTCCCAGCAGCTACCAGCACACAGAACGTGGGCACCAGTGGCTTCCAGCCCAGATTTTCAAACCTTGGGATCCTGTGGAGCATCTTTGCAGCTTTCTTCCTCCTGTTGCTGCTGAGCCTGTGTTTTCAGCTTTGGGCTTCCTCATCTGTGACTTACAAATGTTGGCACTTCTGCCTTCCCTCCATTTGCTCTGTCTCCTCATCCTCAATCTTGCCTGACTGGGCTATAAGAATGTTAAATATTGCATTAAGCTAGCTTGGCAAACAGTCTTCAGAAGAGCAACCTCTCTGCTGGGTTATATTTCTCTTTCACTTGTGATCGTACCAACAGCCTTCTTGTTGTATATCAATTCTGGAAAACATCCAGCATACTGCCTCTGTGTGCTCTTCCATTGGTCTCTCTGAGTGGAGCTCCTTCTCCAGGGAGCAGTTCGGTAACAGCAGAAACCCAGAAAGTCTCTGGAGACATCCAGAACTGTTCAATCATTCGGGTTATGAGCAGAGCCAGCAAGCAGAGACTTCACACTGCAGGTGACTTCCCAGTTTGTAGGAGGCCATCTTCTTCAGAGGATGGTGTTGAACATCTCCAGCTGAGGTGCAGCTCTGATGCAGTCAGCTATCTGAGCATTGCTTGTCCAACAGAGCCAGGTGCTGTCAGGGAACAGTTTAGAGTGTAGCTGAGCTACCACTGTTTGAACCCCACTCTTCTGACTGCAGATAGATGGCTAAATCCTCAGCTTCACAGAGTCAAGGATCTAAGACAGTGAATATTGACAGTCGTTTTTTTCTTCCAACTTCTGTGTGGGAAACATCTGTGGATGTGGGGGTGTTTTTGAGGAGAAAGGACTGAGAAGATTTGGCCACTTCCAACACTTGTGCCACTTGAGTAAGAAGGCTCCGTACGTGGAGCCTGATGCTTGAAGCACTTGAACTCCCTGTTCTTGAAAGGGGGTGTTGGAAACTGTGTCTGACTCTCCTACGTCTCTGAAGGCTTCAACCGTGCATGTCAATGCTCAGATCTGAAGGCAGCTGTACTGAAGAAATGTTTCCAGATCAAAATGACTCATTAGCAGAGGCTGGGCTCAGGCCATATTATTTTGAGTCAAGCTCCGCTTGTCCTGTCTCCAGCACCCAGTCCGTTCCAGAGAGTCGGCATGGGCTAGATGACCTTTGCTCATTAACTAACACATGAACATCCCTTCCCAGCAGTAGCTTCCACATGCTGAAATTACTCACTTGACATCCAAATATTAATGGAAAATGTCTTTTTTTAATACTGAAAGCCGTTCCCTTCTTGCAGTCATGTCCAAACTGTAGCCTTTTTGGATATGCTTCTGGCATACTGCTGGTTTCTCCAAAGCAACCATCTCCTGCAAATGGTAAGCAGCTAACAGAAGAAGAAAATCCATTTGAAGCACTTGGAAAACAGAGGCCATGAAGGTGCTTCACACGAACCTGCAAATTTTAATCCTAGTTATAGAAACTAGACCTGTTCTTTGGAAATGCCTAATTGCTTTGCCCTGGCTGTTCTTTCCAGGCATCAAAGTTTCTCCTATAGAAGCAGAGCAGGGAAGGTAGGTGTTGCAGAGCATTGCTATTGAGGGTATTTTGCACATTTTTGTGTGGTTTTCCTGGGAGGGTCTCTTCCACTACCCGTTCCTCTTTTTTGTTCCATCTTGAAAACGAAAACGACTTGCTGTGCCAACGCTCACAGCACAGTGCCACAACAAATGGCAGTTTTGCTGGATGAAATGTAAGCAAGTATATTTGCCTGTTTACATAAGGTTTCTTCAGGCATGTCAAGTATTTTAGCTGTGGAAAGAGCACAGTCATTTTAATATGGTCAGACTGGACGCAGACAGTCTAGGGATTTCAGAAATCATTTCCTTAAATTTATTGCTGTTTCAGGCTTTCGTTTTGTCTCTAATATTCTGTGTCCTGGGTTTTCCTTTGCAGCCTACTCGCCATCTGCAAAGTTGTTTTAAATGTGCTACTGTATCTTGATCCGTTTCCTCAATAACCAGCGTTCTGGACTAAGTAAAAGTGCCTTCACTCTGCCCTGCAGAATCAGGATTGATTTTCACTGAGCCTTGACCCAAGACCTGTCAGTCCCAGGCCACCTCATCCTTTCTGCAGAGGTGCTGGGGATCTGAACAGGATCACTTTTCAGAAGGGAAGAGACCTGCCTAGGCCAGCTTTGGGCTGTGATGTGACATCCAGAGCATCTCACCTGGCTCTGCAGAAGTGCTGGCTGCAGGGCTGGTTGAAGGTCAGGCAATGGCTAGAAGTTCTTTCCCATGCACTTTTGGGGAGCTCCCGAACAGAGCACTGCGCCTTGTGAGCGTGGGTCTCTCAGCACCACCTTTCTTTCCACTCCTGTTCCCTCTGCTCCCTGTGGATCTTCACATTGAGGCAGTTCTCCCCAAACTCCTGAAAAGAGCACTAGACTCCCCTCTTCTTGCAAAAGCTCCTCTGTTTCTTGCTAGCTGTTGGAAGGTGGAGGGATTGGAGTCTAGTGCATCTGGATGCCAAGCAGAAATGGATGGTGAACAGTGAGGTCACTGGAGTGATGTCACACAAAAGCTTTTGAATGTGGTGTTAGTGGAAAAAAGATGTGGCTAATGGTTTGTATATTACCTTGACACCCTTCCAGCTAATTCTGAATTTAAAAAAAAAAAATTATTTGATGGAGAATTACTTTATGTTGTGATGAGGAACATTCATGGCCAAAAAACAAAAGCAATGTAGTACCATCATGAGGATTCTTGAATGTTGCTGTACCATGTACCTTTTTTTTTTTTCTTGTAGCGAACATGTTAAATTCTAAGTGTGACCCTAAGGTCCTGAAGAAAGCATTGGCCTCTGATTTTACTGAGAAAATATTCTTTTTCTATTGCAACCAAAAAGCCCAGGCCTTTGGCTGGGTCCCGTGATTTTCAATGGCTGTGGCTCTCCATGTGGTTTTGTTATTCCACCATCAGTTGTGTGATGTGGAATGTTAATGCAGACCAAGAGCCAGGCATGGGCCATGCACGCACCAGTTGGCTCCTAATTTAACGTCTCTAGCAATCAATCACTGGTAGTGATGTTAAGGCACACTGGAGCCTTAGTCTCTCTGGGACTGAGCCTCCTCCAGAGTCAGTACTGATGGTAAAGTCATGAATTCCTTCAAAAAACAGCTATTAATCTCAAGTTTCTTTTCTTCATCAGCTGTTAAACATCAACATAAATATGTGTCCGTTACCATGTAATTAAGATGATTTTCATTTATATAACAGTGTTGGGACTTGGTAGGCTTCCTGTTACTCCACTGAAAAGTGGAAGAACATGGGTGTGGGCTGGTAAATGGAAAAAAATTCTCTTAAGTCCTTCTTCTGCCACTGGTTCAGCAGCACCACATATGCAAACTGTGGGGAACAAACTCAGCTCTAGTGTGGACAAATGTAGGTCTCTGGGCATCTCTCTCTGGCTGTTCTTGCAGGAGAACAGCCCAAAGGTGTGAAGCCCCTCAAGGATTTTGATTTTTTTTTTTTATTTTTTTTTTTTGTAGAGGCTGTTTGCCTTTCCTCTGGTCCTTACTTGAGGCAAGAAACCCTTCCATCTTTGAACCAATGAGCTCTTAGCTCTGAGGAGTCTTCTTGAAATTGCCTGTCCATGTTAGTGATTTCAGACTGAAAGTGCCTCTATTCTCATGTGGGGATAAAAACACGTATTTCTGTATTCCCCTCTGGGTACTGGGTTTCTCCTATATTCTCTTGGGGTTTGTTTTTTGTTTTGCTTTTCCTGCAGTTTCTCCAAATGACAATGTATTTCAAGGTTATAGAAAGAAGGACTCTGGCCATCTGCTATTCCTGTGCTGCAATATTCCACGCAGACTGGGAAATTGTTGGTCTGCAGGACCCAGTTTTGTTGATCCCAAACATTCAAACAAGAGTTTATAGGAGTTGAAAGCAAGGAGAGGGAGAGAGAAAGGAGACTTGCTTAAAAATTAACTTAAATATAAAATGAATGGGGTGCTGATAAGATAGGCTTTGATTTAAAGATAAATGCCCAATGCCCCTGAGCTCTTGGATGAATTCCTGGGGACTGCATGAGATGACTAGAGAATTAATGAGAAATTTAGATGTTGGCCTCCAGTACAGGTTTATCTTTTGAAGGTCTATTTGGCAAACCTCAGTTTGGCAAACCTCCTCGGAGACCTATCTTATGTGGCAATAGCCTGCTCCAGCTAAAAATGCCAAATTCTTCTGTAAGAGCTGAAGTAGATGCAAAACAACCTTATTTTTGCATACCTGTGCTGGTCCAGATTCTGCTGAAATCAAGAGAAAGCTTTTCTTTCCGTATTTTGTCTCTAGATTTCTGCAGCTCAGTCCTCTGTCATGTAGGAGAAATTATGGCTGCTAAAATACCGAGGGGAGTGAGATCCTCCAGCCTTCTTTTCTAGTAAAATGATCCCACCTTTTATGTGACATTTGAATTGTCCAACCTTTTCCTCTGATGTGGAAAACATGCTGACAGTAATGAAATCTGCTCAGTTTCTACTGGAATTATTGCTTTAGCTTGGTGCCACTGTAAATTCTGGCATGCGTTTACAGGGAAGACGTCTGGAGTTTAGTTTATAGAAGAAAATTAACAATAAGCATGGAAGACTGATAAGAAAAGCTCTGTTTGCTTCTGAGCCAAGCAATTAAAAAAAGTGGAAAAAAATTGTAAATGAAAGGAAATTTCCCTGGTTATCTAGATTCCAGTTTTGTTGCTATAAATGAATTTAATTAAATGGGTTTTTTGACAAGTTGAAAATTACACTTAAGAAAAAAATCAGCTGTCACTCACCCACACTTTTAGAGGTTATTACATTAAAGTTTATATTTTAATATATTTTCCTTCTAACTGCAGAGACCATAAAATCTGCTTTCTCATCTTTCAGAGTGAGGACAATTTAATTTATAATACCAAGAAATGAAACGCATTGAAATGAAAGAGCAAAAGCATTGGGATGTGTGGGGAAGATGATCCTGGAAGGTGACAGTGAGGCATTATACACCCGGTTTCCATAGCGTGAGACAATGACTTTATGACCATCTCTGATGTTAACACTGAGCTTCTGGCTGTAGCCTATGAAAATTTGAGAGTTAAACACCTTCTGGGATTACACTTGGCCAATTGTGTCAAGTAAAGTGGGAGTGACTTCAATCAATGAAGTCTGGACAGGTCCAAATGGACAGGGTATATGTTTCAAGCATGGGAAGCAGCCAACCGAACCTAACTCTCCCGTCTCCTAAAGGAAAAACATCCACTAAGCAGATGAAGATTTTTAATTTCACCTTCTGAATGTGGTCCTGTTACACTGTCTAGAGGTATCTCTGGTCACCACCTGGTAGCATCCTGTTTTGCATCAGATCTGTGAGTCTTTGAGGCCGTGAGTCTTTATGGAGCCCTGGAGAGGGGAAGGATGTGGCTGGTAGAAACCTTGGCTTTGGTGTGATGTGCTTGAGGTGGAGAAGAAAAGAGAAGAAGAATCCCTCAAAGTGGGGACTGACTGCGTCTTGCCAGAAAGTGCATTTTTCTGGCAGAAAGCATTGTTTATAGAAGGCCAGTTTGGGGACATGGACTTGCTGCTTGTCCTCTGGTCTGTCCTGAATATATCCGCCTTTATTTAAATTAGATAATTGTTGGCTCTGGAAACGTTTCCTTCTAGTAATTACAGTTTTTGTTTGTTCCTCTGTCTCAAACACGTGGTGTGACAGGCTTCATTGCTTCTTAAGGGCTTCCCTCTCATTACTGCGTTTCTTCTCTCTGCCAGTGTCTTCAGAAATCCCCTCTTAAAACACATCAAGTGGCTCCTAAATCCCCTTAAATTGACTTGAGTGGTAGCTTGGGGAAGCAGACAAGGGTGGATTTGGATCTGGAAGACTTCCCGTGTCTGCTTGTTTTTCTGGGTGTTCTTGAAGAACTGTCTTGGCCTCAATTTGCTTAAACCCTTGTAACAGATAAGGCTGCTTATTTCTTTTAAACGGTTTGAAGGTCTCCAGCTACAGAATTTACTGGTTAATGACTTTCTGTGGGACCTACAAAGGTGCTGGTGTAGCTCCCTCACCGTTGCTGCTCTTCAGATGTCAGGTCATGGGTGAGTGCTGTGTAAAGTTTTTGAAAACCATTTTTCCAGTATGATTTTCAGACATCTTTTTCTGGACTCCACATTCTTTTGTTGCTGGTTAAAGTTATTGGTGAGGGAGGATTGTAAGGGCTACCTGACAGCTACTGCACAGAGCATTGCTGGAGATCCCAGGGGAGCAGCATTCCTCCTGGGTGCACTTCCCTGGAAAGTGGGTCTGGGCAGGTATTTATTTTAATGCCACCTAACAAAATGCCTTTACAAATTGATGTGGTTTCCTCAAGCCCTGCTTCTTGTTTGTGGGGATGTGTTATTTCAAAATGGAGGGAGAAGATTTGTATTGTAGAAGGTGATCTTCATAAGCAAATGCTGACGTGAGGGAACAAATGAATTCACATTCAAGCACAAAGTCGGGAGGTGATGTTTCATGCTCTGAAGTCTGCAGTCACCACCCTGTGCATGATGCCAGGTGTCTGGCCATTAAAGTATTGAGGTGACAGAAGGACAGAGCTCCTCACATAAACAGCACTGACAAGACAAAAGACCCACTGGAGAAAGGAGCTAAATTTGGCTGTATATAGAGATGACTCACATAGAAATCTCATCCATTTATAGGTTGTCTCCTGGATAGCGACTGGTCCAATTCCCCCCGGAGCCAGTGGAAACACTTACAGGGATTTCAGTGGGAGTTCAGCTTGGCTATAGGGAATATTTTTCCCTTTGTAGCTCTTTGGGTTTTGTTGAATTGTTCCTTCCAAGACTGCGGAGTGTTAATCAGCAGCAGCATGATGAGCCAGGCACGTAATTCTTAGAGCATCATTGCTTCTGCTAATGATGAAGAGCTGCTTTGAGCTGAAATCATGTCTGGGGCACTGGGAAAACAGGGTTCGAAGCAGATGTCGGTGCAGTGCTGCAGGGGGATGTTGCTTAATCACCCATCAAAACAGCAGCTGCACATGTGCCACTAAGTGAAAGCTGTGGGGCTGGAGAGGGACCCGGACGGTACCGGGGAGAGAAGGTAAAAGGCTGGAACAGGCAACAAGTGATGGATCAGGAAAGAGTGGGGTGTTTTGAGGACACCAGACAATGCTGGGGAGGAGCTGTACTTTGTCCAAAAGAAGAAAACTAAGACTGAACAGCACAAGACTTGAGTTTCCTAATGGAAGAGCAGGGAGTTGGCATGGGGCTGTCACACTTGAGCGGTGACACGGAATGATATGGGGCTGGAAGGAACCTCTGGAGATCATCTAGTCTGACCCTCCTGCCAAAGTAGGTCCACCCAGAGCAGGTTGCACAGGAATATGTCTAGGTGGTTTTGAATGTCTCCAGAGATGGAGGCTCTGCCACCTCCCTGGGCAGCCTGTTCCAGGCCTCTGCCACCCTCAAAGCAAAGAAGTTCCTCCTCATGTTTAGATGGAACTTCTTACATTCAAGTTTGTGTCCGTTACCTCTTGTCCTGTCACTGGGCACCACTGAAAAAAGACTGGCTCCATCCTCTTGACATCCATCCTTTAAGTATTTATAAGCATTGATCAGATACCCCCTCAGTCTTCTCCAGATTAAAAGACGCAAGTCCTTCAGCCTTTCCTCATAAGAGAGATGTTCTAGTCCCCTGATCGTTTTTGTAGCCCTTTGCTGTACCCTCTCCAGCAGTTCCCTGTCCTTCTTGAACTGGGAAGCCCAGAACTGGACACAGTATTCCAGACACCCCTGCATGAGCAGCAAAACCAAGGGAGATTCCGGGGGCTTTCCTCCTCTTCCAGGCAGCAGACCGTGGCCGGGGCAGCTCACTGCTGATGTTTGCAGAAGGACTTCCCCGTGCCACACCATGAAACCCCAGGGCACGGCAGCTCCTTCGGAGCCAGGA
>KZ509218.1:23700-34220 GCA_002844005.1 Limosa lapponica baueri | reverse complement strand
GAGGGCTTGCGGGTGGGGGGGGCAGCGGCCGTGATGATGGGATACGCAGGAGGAGGTGGAGATTTTCCTCTTCTGTTTCTATGGGATACGTCTAGGGCTTCTGGAGCTCCATCTGTGCGTGATTTTCAAGGAGGGTTCAGGAATTCGTATAGTACTCGTAAAAAATCGGGGTTTGGATGCGGCTTGCTTTCATAAAAGGAATTTGTAGCCAGCAGCAGAAAGCTGTTTCTGCCGTGTGAGGCCGTAGTAACTTTAGCATTCCTGTCTCTTTGATCTCGGGGAAATGCAAGGTTTGCTTTGCTTTCTGAAAAGTTTTCTTTACAAAGAAGTTGAGTGCTAAAATCCATACTGTTTTGTATTAATGGGAATGTTCTTGAAATTTTTTGTAACTACTCAAAAGAAATATACTTCTCACGTTAACTCCCAAGAAGGCATTGTCCTTGCATTGAAATTCTGGGACCTTTCAAATTCTGTGCAAGGAACCCCCTGAGATTGTTGCCCAAAGAATTCTCACGCAGCTGCAGTTTGTTTCCCCCTTACAATTAAGAACACTTCCAGCTCTTAACTACTCTTGGAGCACGTTCTTGTCAGGTAGGCTTCACATAGGTTTCTGCGTTTAATATTTTTCATGTTAACATCGGAGTAATTGTACTTCTGAGACATTTGCAAAGTGATTATGAAAGGGGTTAAAGCACAGTTAGCAAGAGAGCATCTGGAGGGCAGAGATACTTAAATTTAGGCAGTGGTAATCTCACTTAAAGTGACTTTTTTTCTTCTCTTTCTTGAAAATGTAATATAGAAGAACACGAGGAGCTTCCTTTGTAATACTATTGTCTTGAGGCAGACCAGAAAAGTCAATAGAAATATAACAGGCTTATTACTGTTACGGAAGTTTATCATAGTAACTAAACCTTAATTCAAACAGGGTTTGAGTGATGTAGGCAGATCTAACTCTTAAATCATCAAAACTTTTCTGCTTATTGCAGGTAGCAACATAGCAACACAGTAAATGAACTCCTTCTTTATATGTTCTTATAGAGGCGCTTAAGTCATTTAGATACTTGAAGTTAGCTAATAGTTAACATTGATTGGTTATGTCCTAAATAATTGAAATACAAAGTTTTGATGTTTGTTGTGTCTACGTAGCATGGTATAAAGATACCTGAGCTAGCTCTGGGCAAGCTGGTATGTTTTCATGCTCAGTGTGTTGTTATTAAGCCATGTAAAGATACTGGGTTAGGTCCTAAAGATAGGACAGTCCTGGCTGTGCTCTACTGGGCTAATTGCTCTTTCTGGGCAAGGCTAATTAGTGCAGCCAGCTTCCAGTGTTGGAGCTGGTTCAGGTCTCTGTGCAATACTGCTGTGAACAGTACAGCCTTAATGCAAGCACACTTCAGTGTTGCAGACAAAAGCAGTGTAGAAGGAAGATATCTATTATCACAGTTTCATACAGTGCTCTTAAGTCATAAATCCACTATCCCAGTTGTTAAGACATTCAGGTGATTCTTTATTAATATTGTTTGCCTAAAACCTATGGCCTACAGTCCAAGGCATGGGATTGTTAGCGTTTGTAAAACGTGTATCATCTTTGAAGCTTTAGCTCAAGTACTTTAGAAAGAAGGGAAAACTATTCTGCCATTAAGCCTTCCATTCAGTAGAACTCAGACTTTTTGAGGCGTTTGGCCTTAGCATCTCCCTGGGTGTTAATTGACGCTTGGCTTTCTCTGATCTGGGAACTCCAGCAAGGCTGCTGTTTGCCTTTCTAGTGAGCCAGGCGTGTAAAACTCGTGGCAAATGGCCCTTTCAAGTGCTGTGCCTCCCCACTGCGGTTTTGTGGGAAAAAACAGTTGATTGTTGATAGCTCATAATTTTTAGTAATTAGTGTAATTGCAAACTGTAATTAAAACGATGAGGTAGTATTTCTTCAAAACAGTGGAGGAAAGGATTGAAACGTCCTGCCGGTGAAGAGAGTTGCTACCTCTAGAAAAGCCTGTGTGCTGCTTAAAAGCTCCCTTGGAAGCAGCTGAGGGGAGCGGTGGGAGAGACAGCTCGGTCCTCGCACTTGTTGTATCCTTGTGGTGGATGTGCTTCTGAAAGGGCTGTCTTGGGTACAGCTGAAGTGTTTGGAGCCAAATAGAGCAAAGTTTACTTTTTGGCATCTCTGCTTGCCAGCCAAGGGAGGGAGAAGCCATTCATCCCCTTGTGCTGGAAATGAGTAATGGAAGAAAACCATGGCAGGAGCTCTGGTGGGCTGAGTAGTTTCGACTTGATGCTTCTTGCTCTGCATAGGGCAAGTAATGCTGTCTGGCAACAGACTCAAATCCTGCATGGGAAAAGTACAAACATGTTAACCATAAAATAAATGTCTTGTAAACCATTTGCACCCTTTCTAAAGTACTCTTTTATCTGACTTTTCTTAATTATTATAAAATATAATTGAGAACTGTAGTGTTAAGCAACATGAAAATTGTAAAAGCCATTGTGAAAGCTGAACTACATATTGGAAAATGTAGGGCAATGCATTGTCTTGCTTGCAGCAGTTAAATCTAGAGAAGGTTTTCCATGTTCGGTGTGGTGCTGTAGCAGAAGAGGTTGGTAGATAATACTATCAAATTACATACAGTGCCCTCATTGTAGTGATGATGGAGAGGAGGCAGGAAGCAATCAACTGTAGTGACCTTTATGCATTCATTAAACAAATTTGAACCGTATGAAATCTAGGTTGTATCTCTTAGTTACTACTGAATGCTTTTAGCCAGATCAGTTCCCTTTTGGGGAAAGAGTTCTATTTCAAGTCTGTAACATGAAGGTGTGCGACTTCTAACCACAGGCAGCAAGTAGTGAGGTGGCCAAATGGTGGCTGGGGAACTGGGGCAGACTTTGCTAGAGCCAGAGGTGAGACCTACAGGAGGGTGCTCCGTGGAAACCTGAGAAGAAGCAGCAAGCTGCAAGGGGCCATGGACTACCCTACAGCTTCCGAAGCCCTCGGTGGCTGGAAGCTGTTCCCAGACATCTCCCCTCCTGCCTGTTTGCTGTGTGTGCCCGGTAGTCCTCAGTCATGGGAGGTGCTCAACACTCTGTAGAACTGGGCGGTTCAGCTACCTTGGGCTTAGGTGGTTTTTTATTCATTGTTGTCTTAGGATTATTGTTGCTAATGGCTCCTACAGTGTGACTGTGGTACTGGCAGATTGCAGGGTTGTTGAGTTAAGAAAACCTGACTGGTAAAGTTCAGGTTTTTAAATTAAATATCACAGGCTTCTTTGGTTATAAGCTGTGACCCACAAGCGGTTATTAATTCCCTACCTTCATGGTAAGATCTACAGAACACATAAGCTTTTAACAAATTCCTTAAATGCAATTGTAATGAAAACAATTGTGGTTGTTTGCAGTTTCTAAACTAATTTGCAAAGAACAAAATAACTAGAATTCCACTGCAAGTTCTGGTGCTTCATGCAATAATACTGTTAAATACCACATCCATGTTCTGCTACTTTTATTTTTGTGGGTGGTTTAAAGTGCCATGGAAGTATTCTATGATGTTTTCTTTTAAAGCTGATTTTTTTTTTCCCCTGTTTTTACTTAGAGCGTGTATATCTTTAGGATCCAAGACCCGGGCCATTGGGAATGCAGCAAAGAGCCAGGTAAATGGAGCAAAAACTCTTGTATTACTTACCTGACTTGTCTCCTGTTGAACTGTGGGAAGAAAAGTAATGACTAACGTGATATTTTTCTGTTTTAAAGTAAATTTTCTTCAATAAGTGTACATTTCACAGTAATAGTTACTGCTTCAGCAGTATTTTCTCTGTATTAAAATGGAAACAACATTTCTGCATTATTTTGTCATTCGGAGTAAAAAATGCAAAGAAACAGAAAACCTTGCTTCTTTCCCAGTAAAAGACTTTTTTTTCTTGCTTACTCATGACAGAAGAATAGAGTTCTTAATTAAATCTCCACTGGGGGTGGGGAGGAATACTGTGCTTATGTTTTAGAAAAGTTGAAACTGAAGTTTAAGAATGGAAGCTTGATATAGATACTGGTTATTGCTTATAATGCGAAATGAACACGTCTTAGTAATTTACCATCTCAATTTGGAACTTTGAACAGAAGTAAAATTTCCTTAATCCTCTGTAAATTCAGCTGCAACCTAGGAAAGCCTTCCTTTGGAAGGAAAATACGTAAAAATTCGTAATAGCCAGAGTTGAATCTACAAATTGAAAATAGATCAGGTCTTGCCCTCCTTCTTTGAGTCCATGTATCGCGTTAGCATGCTCAGGACTTCCTTCCACATAGCGTAAAGTGTGGGTAACTGGAGATTTGCCTGGCGGATGTGAAGGTACCACCAGTAGTACCCACGAGCAGTCAGCATATGCAGAGGCTGTATCACTTTCATTCTGAGAAACTTTGCACTTCTTATCTGTGCTCAGCGCCTGAACTTTGCTGGTGAGGTGCCCTGTTAGTACTCTTCCCAGCTATTAAGTTTTCTGTTCAGACTAGTAACCCAGACCAATATAGCTTGGAGAGGATTACCCTGGATTAATTTCTTTTGATAGCTTAAATATTGTGTTTGATAGGATTTGTTTCTTCTGGTCCTTTCTTTACTTAAAAGTCTTCCTTAAAGTAATTAGGTTGAAGTACTGATGAGAGAATAGGTGTGGGGAGGCTTTCTGTCCAGATGGGATCTGAATTAGAAGAGAACTTTAAAGAAAGTGAAATGTGTTAATTTAGTGAAGCTTCACAAATAAGGTGATAAACTTCATTTGTTCCTGCAGACAGCCACTGCAATAATATGTAATAGGATCTCAAATATTGCATACTGTATTAGAATACAATAAAAGGTACAGTGAAAATTGATGGCAGCAAGCTAATGCATATGAAAGAGGGAAGTAAATTTGAATTTTTTTAGTGGATATTACAGACTTAAAAAGGGATGCTTCTTTCTCTCCCCTTACCCTTTGCTTTCAGTGAATGTGTGGGGCTTGACATGGGTCTTCAATATGTCCATTAAGCCCAATGATACAAGAGTTCCTTTCTGGATGGTCTTCATGTCTGCATGTTGTGGGTAATTAAAAATAAAATATCTTTTCTGCAGATTGTCACAAATGTAAAAAATACAGTGCATGGCTTCAAAAAACTGCATGGAAGAGCATTTGAAGATCCTCACATACAAGCTGAAAGGGTCAAACTTCCCTACGAACTGCAGAAGATGCCGAATGGCTCTGTAGGAGTAAAGGTGAGTTAGAGCTTTGTGCAGAGTATCTTCAGTGGTAGAGGTGAGCACTTTGGACATTTGTCTCTTAACTTCCTGCTTCAATTGACTTATGTTTTCCTTAAAAAACCCTCTAAATATATTCTTACTCATTTTGAAAAGAAATGTCAGGTGATAACCAGTACAATAACACCTTTTATTTTTTACAGAGCCTGCCTTAGCATAGTTTTGCTATGTTTCTCGTTTGTAATTCATTCACTTTAAACATTCAGGAAGATCTAGAGTACTTACTCTGTATTACATACTCCTGTCTTCTACTAATAATGCACTGCAAAAAAGGTATTGCGTTGTCTCCCCTACAGGTGTGCTATAAAACATTAATAGCTCTCATCCCAAAAAAAGGTTAAGTTTGTTTTATTAACCTTCAATAAAATTGACTGCATAATAAATCTGCTGTTACAAAGAGATGAAGAACGTTTTATTCCCTGCAGTAACATCTGCTCAAGTACTGTACTTTCTCAGAGATGACTGTTGAGGTTTCTCATCAATTGTATTAGCTTCTTGTAGCCACATTAGTGGCTTTTCATCCTACCTTACTAGATTTGTCTTCAAATACATATAATTAGAGTGTGTGATTATTAGTCTCATCTGAGTTTAGGTCTTACAGACATGCAGAGACCAAGTCTCAGGAAAAGAAGCTAGGGCTTTGAAGAAGCAATCTGAACAAGTTATTTTTAATTAGCTTCCAAACTAAATCAGTGGAAACTGCTTTTCTCAAAGTTCAGCCTTTCTGGGTTCTGTCTCTGAATGTAGTTATCTTCTAGCATTTTAATTTGGATCAGGAGTGCACCTCTGAAGCAAATCTCCCAATTATCCTCACATAGTGCACTTTTGAGTGGCTTTCTAGTGGGGCTTTATACCACACAAAGTGAGGGGTTTTTTTTCTGCCTACCTGCTCATATTATACCAATTGCCAGTGTAAATATAGCTGCTGTTCGTTCTTCTGGGTTTCCTTGCACAGGAGTGTGTGGGGTTGCTAGAGAGACGGCAGCCTGTCAGGAATTCAGGACACGGAACCTCACATGAAAGGAGAAGACTCAGATGTGTTCCCAAGCAGGGCAGGACTGTTAGAATTGCCTCGTTTGCCCTTTCCCTGCTTCATGTGCTTGAGTCACCTGTGCAGGAAGCAAATGTTCCTTGGCTTTGATCCAAAACTCTTGGTTTTAGCTCATGTCAGGGCAAGTGGGATCCTGTGTTCATTATGTATTTTCTGGTTTGTTTTTTTGGTAATTAAAAAAACCCAAACAAATAACAAAAATACTATAGCTTTGTGAATAACCCCTTGAGATAACACAAGTGTTAAGGTTTCCCACAAAACAATTTTCAGCTGAACTGTTACCATTTGTTGTAGGTAGCACAAATCCACAGTGTCAATTGATATGGAGAGCTATTTGCATCCAGAGTCTGGTGTTAAACTGGGGTCTGATTGCTCAAAATTACAAAAAATGTCCAAGTCGCACATCTTGGGAGAAAAGTTGAGATGATTTATTACAGAATTGCAATTCTCTGTTTCAGGTGAGGTACCTAGATGAAGAGAGACTGTTTGCAGTTGAACAGATTACAGGAATGTTATTGGCCAAGCTTAAAGAGACTTCAGAAAATGCTTTGAAGAAACCAGTGGCAGACTGTGTGATTTCAGTAAGTTGTAATATATTTATTGCAATTCTTTCTACAGATAACTTTGCGTAAGCTTGTACTATTTATGCCATGGTGCAAGGGTAAGAGATACAAGTAGTGGATAGAAATCACATTCCCCAGAAATGGGCTTTTATTACAGGTTTTCCCAAATGAGAATACTGTTGTAATCATGCATGAGAAGATAGAAAATACATTAAATCAAGAGTGTGTTTTCAGAAAGAACATACTTCTTAAGCTGATCCAGACTGACTAACTTCAAGTGCCACCTAGAGTAATCCTGATAACTGTAGTTGCTGTTCTAAATGGGAACTGTCCTATGCGTAAGCTTATCTTCCTCGGGTTTCAAAGAACTTTCCTAAAATCATATTGAATTTCTTCGTTGTTACCTAGTCGAACGTTGTTTGGTTGTGGTGTAGTTGATAGTTGCCTGAACTTTATGGGTTTGAGGGTCATACTGGCAATTTGAGAAGCCCAAAGTACCTGCATTTGTTTGTAAAGGTCTTCTTATTTGGCTTGTCTACTTGTGTTTGGGTTTTTTTAGCTAGTGTCCTCACCCATGGTGGGGGAATAAGAGGGGAGCTTGAGGACAAGAGGTTATGTTCCTGATAAAAAGTTCTAAATGTCTGCTTTTTGGATTGTCTTTGTTTACTGCCTTACTTCTGCTCTTGCCCTGGTGAGAAGTCTGGGCATGAAGTATTGGGGTTATCCCCTCTGTCAGAGAGAGGCATGGGAACTGGAAAGCTGTGTACTTCAGCTGTTAGAAATCTGCTTTGATCTTTTTCCTTGCTTCCTTATGGTATACAAAGACACTTACAGAAAATACCTCCCACACAAACAAGGATCCTTGGTAATAGACCACAAAGGTAGCTAATGAAATAAACTATGAATGTAGTTCTAGGTCTGAAGCTTGACTGAAGTTGAAGATATGCCAGCTGATTGCAGCCAGTTCCTAAATAGACTCAGCTTGTGCTTCCGCTATTTTTGGTGGAACTGAGTGTTGTAGCTCGCCGTAAGCTGGCACTGTGGTAGAGGTGATAACTGAAAAATGGATACAGGGTTAGTTATAAGTTTAGTTCAACACTAAGTTTAGTTCCAGCAGCACTGTAGTGCTTCTGCAGTAACTTATTTTGGGACTATGTATGAATATTTATTCTGTAGACTTTGTGCGGCACAAATGCTTTCAGCAACTGGTAATGATTTTAAGATCAAAGACTCATCAGAAGAATCTAAAAAACTTTTCAGGGTTTTTTTTGGTGCTTAAATCTACTTGGTTTAAAACAACCCTGAATGTCCCTTCATTTTTATCTTATTTTGACATTTTAATTAAAATATGTGCTAAATAGAATTACCTAGCTGTTTTATTCAGACTGCCTTATTAATCTGAGGTTAGCTTGTAACAGTTTCTTGTGGTATTGAACTTTATAGGGTTGCTTAATGGGTAAGTCTGACTTCTTTAAATTAAAAAGTCGACACTTCATAATATCTTATGTAATTATTTTTTGGAAACAGGTACCCAGTTTCTTCACTGATGCTGAGAGAAGGTCTGTAATGGCAGCTGCCCAGATCGCAGGATTAAATTGTCTGAAGCTGATGAATGAAACTACAGCAGGTAAAGGGCAGCAATGCTGCTTTTTTCTTTTTTTTTTTTTTTTACCCATTCAGGCTATTGAATCTGTGAGGGTGATGACACACTCCTCTTACACAATTAGGAACTTGCGGAAAAAGTGATCCAACCTAGTACTGCCCAATCCAGCTTGGGAACTGGAAGCACAGCAGCTCTTTTGGTGGTGTTCAGCACTTATGAGACATAGTGAGAGTTTGGGTTTGTCAACTTGAATATGGTGCCACTTGAAAATAGCTACTCTGCTTCTGAAATAAAGCTGGTATCTGGGCTTACCTCTCTGCGGAATGGTGGAGAGACAGCAGCTGTATTGGGAACACCTGAGCTAGCTTCAGAGTCTCTTCATGATCTAGCTGGGGTGTGCAGCTGACCTAAATCCTCAATCGTTGCATTAAATAATAGTGTGGTACAGTATTATCAGATGTAACCTGCATCTGTCTGAAAGATTACAGTAAATAGGTTATTTAACACAGGTGTGTAGTGGGGTCTTATAATTTTCCTTCCAGCTTACTGGAAGATGGGTATGCTGGAGTAAAAATATATCTCATGGGAAAATGAAATACTTTTTTATATTCTAGTATTTATTTGAAGTGAAATACATTGAACGGAAATCTTAAAATGTGTAATCCATAGATTTTTCTTTTTTGACTACTTAATATGTATGCTTTAAAAGCTGCTTCTATGCAAACTGCGTTTTCATGGAGCTTTTTCTGAAAGCAGACTTGCTGATCGTATTTAGAAATAACTTGAACTGTATGACTTTGCAAAATACCCAAATCAAGTCAAGTGTAAGTCTGTGGGATAGCAACAGTTTAAACCTGTGGCAATCCTGTCAGTTGTAGCATTGGCACAACAGTTGGTTTTATAATTTGTTTACTGCCCTCTGGTTTTGGTGAATTCTAGGGTGTAGAAATATATTTATACTTCATGGGAACTAAAGTTAGAGCTGTTTTAACCAGTAATTTTTTTTTTCTTGATTTAAATTCTCTTTGCTTTTAGAAAGTCTCGACCGACTTTCCAAATAAATCCTGGTATTGAAATCTTAGATGCGTATAAACTAGTCTTCTAAAACATTTTCTTATCTCTTGAGCATGCTTGAATTTTGCAAAGCTGAGCTAAAATATACTGAAAGTAAGGCATTTCAAAGGAGAGGTGTAGGCATGAGACTTAATCTGTGCAGTTTCACAAATTACAACATTGATTTGGCTACAAGAACTGAAATATGAGGTGATGCTTTAGTAGTGTTAGACCTTGACTTGACATCTCTTTCCTCCCTTGACAGTGAAAAATAAAAGTGTGTTTTGCCACATACTAAGTCTTTTTGTGATTAACTCCTTTATACATGAACAGTAGTTCTTAAACAGAAGCAAAAATAACCAATCTGATAAATCCTGGATCTAAAAATTTGAATTTATGATGACGCATGTGCTACTGACTTGAAGTTAGTGCTTTGAAGGTGTACAGCACACAGTTCTTACTGAAAAGAGATGGTAGGTTACACAGAACACTTAAGTGTCAATTACATGAAGGAATGTAAGGTAATTTACTACTAAAACTATAAATCAAACAGAAATGAAAATAAAGAACATGGCAACTCAGAATGTCTAAAACTTGTGCCCTTTTGACCCTTATGTTCTATTTGAGGTGTTTGGAGGGTGTTTACAAAGGGTAATGGAGGTGGTTACAGAGCAAACTTGTGTATTTCTTCTGGTAGTGCTTTTAATGCATGCTTTACGGTTGTGTACAGTTTTCCTTTAACTTCTGTGGGTTGTTTTTTTTTCAGTTGCACTAGCCTATGGAATATACAAGCAAGATCTGCCAGCCTTGGAAGAGAAGCCAAGAAATGTGGTCTTTGTAGATATGGGGCATTCTGCGTATCAGGTTTCAATCTGTGCTTTTAACAAGGGAAAACTGAAGGTAATCCTTTAAGTCATATAGTAAAATCCCATATTCCTGAAGCATTTCATTGAAATACTGTTCTGGGGAAAGATTGGG
>KZ509214.1:12326-23415 GCA_002844005.1 Limosa lapponica baueri | reverse complement strand
ACGGAGCTGCTCAGCTGTGAATGTGCAGGACCCGTGCCTCCATCCCTCACCCTCCTTGGTGCTATTGCACTTCCCAGAACTCTCTGCTTCCCAAACCTTATTATCCTGTCTTATTATTATACAACCTTTGTCACGCAAACAAGAAAACAAAGGTAATTAATATAAATGAAATCTATATTGTAGCTTGTTGGTCCCTCCAGTGTCCCTCTGTCTTTGTACTTAGAAACAAATAATGAAGGCCGTGGGAATCTTGAACTAGCCCAAATTCCCTGTCTTCAAACCCAGCTTCATCTCCCCCTCCCCCTGCCTTGGACCTGGAAACAAGAGAAAGTGTAAACAAACATAACAACCTCCAAAGTATTTCAATAGCAAAATAACTAAAGCAATTCTCCTAGGGGCTGGTAAATAGCAGGCAAGCTATCAGAGCCCAGAGGGGGAAAAGTTCAGCTGAAACTAGTTACAAAATCTCAAGATGCAGTGTGACAAACTCCAGCCTGCTCCCGCTCTTGCACGGCATTGCCATTTTCCCGCAGAATGACAGTTTTCAATTACTGGACTGTAGCTAAGAGCAAATTGTGCACTTCAGCAGCTGGAGTTCTCTCTCCTGATTTTCAGACGTGGCTGGGTAAAATGTACAGGGGCAATGAAAATGGCTTTCTCTGCACAGCTAACTGAACAAGGACAAGCCCAGAGACTGTCAGGAGAAAGAGAAAGTGAAAAGGAACAGTAAATTGGGAGGGGGAATGGCTGCTGGCTTCATTTACCCCCTTCTTCTCCCTCAGCAATGAGACTTCAGCTGTACATGCTTCAAAAGCAAGCCTGTGTCAACCCGTCTGCCTAAATTTTAAACATGGTTTAGATTTATTTTTTTTCCCAAACGACTAATTCTCTAAATAGTCTGAGATCTGAATCACGTTATTCTCACTGTTACACATTTCCCCTTTCCCCCATTAGAGTTTCCCATTAGACCTAAACCTGGATTCCTGGATGTAAGGATGTACTTGAGCTACAATACATCCATGAGGGTCAATCCTCTTTGCACGACCCAGGCAGGAGAAGGAGCCAAACTCAGGCTTAATGGGGTACTAAAGGTGTTTCATCGGGTACTGTTCAACTGATGAGTGGAATAACCTCGGGGAAGTTATCCTAATAAAATATTTTTTCTAATAAAAGTGGGCATGGAGAGACTCACCAGCCTTTTTTCTCCCTATTCTGTGCGAGGCAATTTCATCTGGATAAAGACACACTGCAGTCTGGGGCAGATTTTTCCTGTTTCCTCTGGGGGATTTTGGGTCTGTAACCAGCTGCAAATCATAGAATCATTTAGGTTGGAAAAGACCCTTAAGATCGTGGAAATCACACAGCATGAAGGAACTACCAAGGCTGGGGGGACAACCAGGTTGGCAGCACCCCAAGCTTGTCGATAGTTGCCTGGAGGTTGTCCACAAAGTGGACTTGATGAAATCTTCCCTGCTGGGCACCTTGAGATCAGTCATTTTGATATTTGTTTGTTTGTTTGTTTGTTTACAGCAAATTAATGCTTTAACCTGACTTTT
The DNA here is from genome assembly GCA_002844005.1 of Limosa lapponica baueri. Classification (NCBI taxonomy): domain Eukaryota; kingdom Metazoa; phylum Chordata; class Aves; order Charadriiformes; family Scolopacidae; genus Limosa; species Limosa lapponica. The sequence continues at coordinate 21,859 of KZ509214.1, read as the reverse complement.
TAACATGGCAAAGATACCTTTGCCCTGTTAAAAGGGACTCCCCTGCCCAGGGCTGCTGTGAATGCACTTGCTGGAGAAGACAGTGAGTCCCACTGCAGGGCTTAGCCACAGGCTAAAAGGCTGCTCTGTGCTTCCCCGCCGTCACCTTCTTTCATCCCCCATCAGCATAAACGGCCTGGCTTGGAAAAATAAAATGTTACAAGTGCTCTGCTATTTCAGGTACTATAAGGAGATCCAGTTCTTGGCTGAGACCCGTGCCATCCCTCATCACCATCCTCCATGATGTCACCTTCATGCCCCGGATGAGCAGAGCCCCGACGGAAAGCAGGATGGCCGAGAGCTCGGCTCGAATGTCTGCTATTTCCCTGAGCCCGGTGAGTCAAGCTACCTCTCCTGTCCAAACAGCATTAAACCTCTCTGACAAAGCCGGAGAACCTGGAGAATTTTCCAGTCACGTATGACAATGTCTAGCAACGCATTCCTGCCGAACGGGAAGGAGGGAAGCAGAGGGTAGGGCTAGATGAGTACACTTAGTGGTGACATGCCGTTTTTAGATGTAATTATGTAAATTACATAATTCATCTTGAAATATTGAGAGTTTTTTCTGTATTTACTGCAATTACGTCAATTGACCTATTTATGTTATCTGACGTGCTTATCATTAAAATGGGACAATATATCCCATTAGATCCTCTTACTACATTGAATGGAATGATGATTAATTATATCATAAAAAGGAGCTGTGCTACGCATCTCTGAACATGGGATTTGAAGCTTAAAATAAAACAACAACCTACCATCATAATTTCCTGACTTAAAACTTCAGCTTATCCAGCTGGGAAATATCTTCAGGGTTCCCCACATGGGATTATTACAGTCCACATTTAAATCAATAAAATATTTGGAAATCCAAACATACTTTATTTCTTGTAGGACCTATTGCTGTATGTTATGCAGAGGCAACATGCTTAGAGAAAAATCTAACAAAGTTGGCTCATGTATATGACTTCATTACTATGAGTACCTCCTTTCAGAGTGGAGGAAAGGGAGTTTTCCCAACTACATTGGTTATAACTTCTTGGAAACTACCTTCTGCTTTGCTCCTGTGTTTAGATCTTGAAGAGAACTTAAAGCAAGGAGATCCCTAGATCTATGGAAAGATTGGGAACAGTCTTCTCCCATTGAGCCCAAGTTAAACACAAGCCTTATTCTCACAACCAGTGCCTATGACTTGCTGATAGCATAACTGGTGATGCTAGCACACAAGAAAGAAGATAAATCAAGCAGCACCAGAACAGGAAACACAAGAGGGAAGGGTAATCAGTGCTGACCAAATGGAAAATGGTGAAATAAGGAGGGGAAGAAGAGCATGCCCTCACAGGGACCTGAGACAGGGGGAGCAACTGGGCAGTCAGTTTAAGCCTGTATATATATAAATATGGGGTGTCTCAACCTGGGACCAGGTGAAGTGAGCTTCGCGGGTTAGCTACACACCCTCCAATGGGACATTTTACTCAGAGCAGGGAACTGCATCTACACGGCTTCTTATAATCCTTGTTCTGAGTTTATTCCATCAACTCCTCTTCCCAGAGACTGGAATATCATCTAAGTTGCTGTGGTGATACTGGCCTCCCTGCACTACAAACTAACAAGTTTTACAGTCTATTCAGCTTAATAATTGATAGTCTTTGAGAGATCTACTCCTTTTCTTCTGTGTGTTCCTCCCAGTGCACGGAAGATATTTTTGCCTATTGGCCTCAATGATTTTCTTTTTATATCTGACTTTGAAGGAGTCTGAATCTTTCAGGCCATGTTATGGCTAGTAATACGGAGGCTCTGGGAATGCAGAATGACAGTGAGGAATGTAGTTTTAACTCCTGCTTTAAATATCAACTTGAAAGTGTAGGACAGAGCAACTTGCTCATGTTTTTCCTAAATAAGGGCTTCATCCTCATCCTTACTTGAGCCAAGCTCTGCCTATTTCTCCTTATCCAAACTTTGTCCTCCTTCAGCCTATACTACTCTGTGGCAATGTCTCTTCAGCACGGGCATAAAAGTTAGTCTTGAGCACAAACCAGGCCAGAGAGAATCATAGAATCATAGAAGTCAATGTGTGGGGTGTGCTGGATGCATGCAGGGATCCAGGGTGACCACTCAAAGGCACAAGAGGAGCTGAGTGCCCCTGTTGTTTGTTCTGTTGGATGCTTACAAAACTCCTTTAGTTCTTCATTTTCTGGACAGTGATGCCATCTGGTATAGGCATAGTTTTTTAGTTACTAACATGAAAGTCCCTATGCAGTGCTATCACATAGTACTTCAGAAAGAATAATGACCATATTTCCTTAGGGGACTCAAAGCTATGGGGACAAGGGCTCTCAGGAAGAGCATGAAAGGGATCCATCATGTGGATCATACTGGAGTTCGGTGCTGGTGAAGACTTCTCCTCAGAGATGTCTGTTAAGTTTCTTGGTACTGTTCCTACTCAATCCCTAACCATCTGCTACTCCTTTGAACAGGCAGAGGTGATGGAAAGAAAAAGAGGATTATTGCAATATGCCCCTTCTTAGCTGATCTCACCCTCCCTCACTAGCCAGCACGTGGTCCCAAAGGGAAAGGTTTCAGCTCATTTTAATCCAATGGAAAGGGCTCGAGTGCATCTAGAGAGGGTTTCATTGTCGTTTGTTTTACTCAATTAAAAACCTGCAGACACAGATTAGCTCCCTGCTGCTCAGTGTAGGAATTCTTTTAACACTACAGTGATTTACGATCTACCAGACAGTGTTTAACGAATGTCATCCAGAACCCAGAGATGCTTAACATAGGACTGGTCACTCGTGTTAATGAAAAATGGATTTGAGGTGACAGTCACTTGCGTGGCTGCATTTTGATAACAAACGACGTAGCAGGGCCGGAGCAGAGGGAGACAGTGTAATTAATATTACAGTAGAATCAGGTATGTAACGGAGAGCTTGACTTAGAATTAAAATCAATACAACAACTGTTGGGACGTGTCACTCCTGGTCCCTAGGCCCAGAGATATTATGCCAGACAGAGGAAGGGCTGATGGGGAGGTGATGACACACAGTGAATATCCATCTTGTGTTAACTTCAGGCAAGAAATTATGCTTAGTGGAATGTGTTGGCAGTTTGGGAATATTTTATTGGCTTTTTGTTATTTTTTTTTCTTTTTTGTCTTTTTAGTGGATGGATGAACAGGAGGGACTGTGGACAACTTTTCTCTGTTGCTATTGCTGATTTTCTTTTCAAAAAATATTTTACACCAACCAATTACTGCGTTGCTGTGGTGTGACAGGTTTTTTGGTTTTGCTTTGTTTTCCAGTCTTCCTGCAAGTCAGAAAAAATCAAGTCTAGAGTCTATGATGGTTGTGGCTTTTATGAAAATATAACACAAGTCCATGTTTCTGACAAAGCACATTGTTTGCTTCCAGCAACAGGGACGTCTCAGTCTATTTTCATTTTCCCTCTTCTGTTACCTTCCTTCCCTTGCCATTCAGATGGCCACCATCATCTCCAGGGTGGCTGTTGTTGTTCTAACAGAATTTTACTTTGAGGCTTCAGGATGTGAAGATGTGAGGTCAAATGGTATCTGAAGCAGGAAAGTAGAGAAATTGTTTGCATATTTCTAGGAAATTCTTCTAAATAAAAAAATATTGGAGGTTGAAAATTCAACATTTTAACCACTATCATGAACAAAAAATCTGCAGTGCGTGGGGAGGTAGGTTATAGATGATCAAGATACATGATGCTTTGCGTTTCACATCAGTGTTGACCTTTGTCCCTGCTTGCTTTTTTTCTGTTATAAGCTAGAATTTCAAAATGGAAAGTGTAAATCCATTTTTGTTCAGAAATGCCAGTGGGAATAATATGACAATGATGGAGCTTTTTCTGCACTTTCTTAAATTCAGTTATATTTGAATGTGATTATTTAGGAAGCTAGGCTGGTTTTACAACTGGTTTTAGCTCCAGCAAAACAAAATAAAGCCCACGGATCATAGTAACACTCCAAAACAGCCTTAGACAGCATCTTTTTGGTCATGTTCAGTGCAGCTGCAATCTGTAAATATTATGGTTGGACACTGTAGCAACCAAATACCACAGCAGCAATATCTATATATCAGATGAAGGGAAATCCATTATCTGTATGCATTGCCCTGAGGCTAGAGTTCAAAGCTCAAGCCAATCTCAGAACAGAAATCGACTCAGAAATGATGCCCAAATTTCTGTCAGCGCCTGCAAGTGTGACAGAAGTGCTTGTTAACATCCACCTCCGAGATCAAGGGCTGTAATTGTACCCCTGCAGCTAGGTGCCTAAATTAGGGCCTCCTCCAAAGTCCACCAAAGCCAGTAAAAAAGGCTCTGACTGATTTCATTAGGTTTTGGAGATCCTCTTAATGAAAAGCCCATCTGCTGCTCAATTCACAGGCTCCCGAATCTCACACCTTCTCTTCTTGTACTCCCACAAAGCAAAATCATAGCTCTCGTGACACCAGTGAACTTCTCAGCTTACTCTTGACTAGGAATATAGGGAACAAAAGTAGTGGGGTTCACTGGGGAGAAATTGCAGGTTTCTTGCTGTAGAGAGAAATCTGGACAAATGCACTCAGTTTGGTTATTGTCCACTTAAAACTAAGCCTTCAGCCATGGATTTGTGAATGGGTTAATCCAGCAAGCCACGATATCCCAGGTTTTTTTAATCTGTGAGCATATGGAATGATTCCTAAGGGAGTTTTAACTATATCCTAAGAATAGCAAATGCACTTATAAGTGAAGGTGACATTTCTTATGCCTTCTAATGCCCATTTCTAGCAAGCAGTCTGACCATGTGTACAGGGAGATTGAAATGGCCTCCGTCATCGCTGGCCTTCAAATAAATGAATACCTACCATGCGTGATGGAGGTAGAGGTGATCCTGCCTTAGCTGACTCCTTGAAGATCTTTCCAGGTCTACTTTCTACAGTGCTGAGCACCCAGACTTGTACAGGCAGACAGAGTTTTTGTAGGAGGAGTGGAAACATCTGGTAAGCCGTGTCCAGACCATGCTCATCTGTGAGTCACAAGCCACAGTCTGCAGCGCCACTACAAAATTCTGAACAAAATGCTTTCCCATTAGAGATGCACAAGGGGATATATATATCAGTTTAAGACTTTTGAACTGCAGATTGTGTGGAAATCCAGTTATTCTTCACCTTATTTATATTTGCGAAATACGGACTTGCCCCTTCATGCTACCCAAGCGGAGTGTGTCTTCCAGTGGGACCTTTCTGAGCACGAAGCGCTTGAGTCTCTCATCCTTCAGTGCCGTTTCAGAGCATCTCCTGCTTTCCACAGCTCTTGTGTCCCTGCTTGGCAGATGCCAGTTTAAGACCATTACAGACACTTAAGACACTTCGCCACAGAGTAACTGAGAGGCCCTGCTGCCACGTTGCAGATGCATAAAGTAGAACCCTTTGGCAGTTTTCTGTCTGTGGAGAGGGAAGCAGAAGGTGAGACTCATCATGTGAGATGGCCTGTGGGCTTCATGGACCTGGGATGCAGAGAGACAGAAAAAAAAAGGGAAAGGGAAGGGCTGTTCTGCTCTATACCTTTGGGCAAGCACACTCTTGTGGAATATTTCCCCACAGTGCTAATGCAATTGGTGCTCAGCAGCCCACATGAAGAAGGTCTCTGAAAGCAATTGGCCATGATGCAGAAAAAAATGGAAATACTCCTATAAGTGCTAATTTAGTGAACACTATGAAATTGAAACATATTGCAGGGAGGGCAAAAAAGCAGGGGAGAAGGATTCTGTGAGAAATACGTCCACAATTACTGATATGACTGATATATATATATATATATATATTAGGCCCACCAGGTGTCTCCAGAACAGTGATTGACGGTCTAATTCACCAGGGATAATTACCTCCGCCCCATGGGAGGTTAAGTGTGCTCACTCGGTGAATAGCGCTGATGAAGGGCCATGCAGGGAAGGCCCCAAACAGATCAGTGGAAGCAAATTGTTTCTTAATAGTTTTCAGCCTGTGACCTGTACGTTTCACTAGTCTTAAATGCCACAGAAACGCCAGCTCTGCTGTGCTGGAGCTATGCCACCCAGGAAGGATGGTTCAGAGAGGCAATCGGCTGCGGATGCCATTTGCTTATTTGCAGTAGCCCAGGCAAGGAGGGGAGCGATGGAACCTGTGAACATGAGGGGTGAAGTGCATCATTTACAGACCAGACCTGAGCCGTATGTGAATTTTTACCCAGATCCAAGACTTTTCCTATGGGTTCAGGTCTATCATCGCTATTGTAATTCTTTCTCTTCAATGAAATATCTTCATTTTCATTACAAGAAGGCATTGTTATGCCTAAGCTGTCTGGACTGCCGACTGCACAACTGTCCTGATCATCAGAGCAAAGCTCCCGGTTCTTCAGCCCTTGGAAATGTGGGAAAGGCATATGTTTGTCTGCTCTGAATGGCTGCCCTAATGCTGCACTGGCTTTATCAGGTTGGCCAAGAACCACAAAGAAACAACCTGCATTAGCACAGATCACTCCTGCCTGCTCATTCTCATCTCCTAGTGCATATTTACACTTGTGCTGTCTTTAATCGCTTGTGACAGGATTTTGTCTAAATCCTTGGCTGGATTTGGGAGCTCCGTGGGTGAGAAATGTGGTTGCTCTGTTCATTTATGTAGGGCTCAAACAAACAGGAGCCAGTGATGTGAAGCACATGTGGGCAAGTCGGTGCATGCATGTAATCACACAGAATTCAGATATTTAACCTCTGGACTAGAAAAAAAGGACTAGGGTACTTGTGAGAATCTCATGGCTGTACAGTGGCATCACTTGAGTGGTTATTGAAATAATGATGTATTTTGGTGGTTTTGTATACAAACAAAAGAAGTCTGTGCTTAGAATAAATTATTTCCTTTCATGGGTTAAGTCGTAAAGTATCTGGAAGCAAAGAATTGTCAGCCAAAGGAACTGGCAAATAGATCTGAATAACATACGAAATTTGGAGAACTTTGTGATCTCTTCAGACAATATGTGAATATGCATCAGTATGCCACGTTCTTTGAATAAATTATTCCTTTTAAATTATTCACTCAGTTCTAGTGATTGTTAAGATGAGGGGATTTTGACATAAAGTGCTAACTAGTGAGGTTAAAAAAAAAAGCTGTATACTTTTTTTTTTACTTTTTTTTTTAGAATTTTCTACCTGCATTAATATCACTTTTCTCTTTTCAGACAACTTTTTCTTTAAACTTGTCTCACATTTTCTTCTTTCTATCTTTCTTCCTCTTTCTTTTCAGCACTGCCTGAAGACAAAACAATTTCTCTGAAGGAGATCCTTTTAGGCTATAATGGGATTAGGCCTTGGAGTGGAGATCTTGTTTGGATCAGCTGTTGAACTCACAGGAGTCCTGTTAAAGGCCTATTAAAATTCCATGTAATACCTCAGTAAGTAACATGTGAATCCCCAGCTCATCTTTGGGAATTAAAGTGTGCAGAGCTTACTTGGCTGCTGTCAGGAAGGTTACACAGACCTAGGACTCATTTGTTTGAAGAATAAGAGGACATCACCTGCCCATTTCCTACACCTCCAAGAAAATATCAGAGTTAAATATTGCAGAAGAAAATTGCTCGTTCTTGAGCTAAAACAGCTAGAGCTCTGAGGTGACCTGACTGAAGATCAGTCCAAGGTAGACAACTGACCAGTGACCATGGCCTTTCCAGGGATGACACGCAGATACAGGTGCCGTGCATCTCAAAGGAAGGGTTGGAAGATTAGGTTTAATTCAGATTATCTTATCAGAAGCTCTCTGTACTATAAATTCAGCAGAGTATCTCAGAATGAGTTGAAATAACTCTCAGCAGGATGGTATCTTCCCTGAGATCTCCTAATTCTGCTCAGACAAGAGACACCATAAGAATAGACTTTTTCTCCTCTCTGCAGACACTTTTTTTCTGCTTAGATCTGAGATATCAAAGTGCTTCCACTTCTTAACTTTCTTGTTATTTTCAAAGTTAAAAAGTTAGGGGTAGCTCAAAATGTGCTTGGGTAAACACAATATTAATACATTCTTATATACATTATATTATATTGATCACCCAGGACTGCATCAAGCTTTGGTGGTGTTACTATGCTGCAAAAGAAATAACTCCTTCCACCATACTAGGCAACAGCAAATTGCCAGAGCCTGAGGGGCAAAGGAAAAGAAAGAAGGGGAAATTGTGAATTTGGAAATAAATGGTCTTTGGTGCCTCTGAAATTAGAAGCATCTGATCCAAAACCTGTCAGAAAGAGAAGCCCTTGCTCGATGTGAGGCTTGCACTTGCAGCTTGACACTTCCATCTGAGACCTTTGTAGCCCAGCCATACTCTCCTTTCCCATGGCATGGCCAAGGTTGCCCCTCTACTGTTGTGCCTCAACACCCAGCCCCACTTCAGCATCGACATGTCAATGGGGCAGCTTGTACTTCCTCTTATACTTGGACAACACTGAAACCTTTTGTGGACATTTCCTTTTTTTAGAGGATCTCAGAGCTTTTTACAAATCTTTATTGATTATGCATCAATACCTTCATCTGATGTAGATCAGTTCAGTGCTATTATCCAGATTTTACGAGACAGGTTTTATTGAAGACACAGAGAAATTAAGCAACTTGCTCAAGGTCAGACATCAACATGTGGTAGGACAGGGAACTCACGTATAGGCGCTCTGTGCTCTTCATATATATCACCTCTTATAACATTGTATTTCTAATTATTGTGCTTTTGCATTATTTCAGGCAATGTTATGGATTTTGCTAACAGATATGACAGGGGAAATAAATTTGCATACACAGAGAAATAATTGTGCAGAAGTGTGTTATGGCAATTGAAGGCGGGAACCAGCTGCTGGGATTTCTGTGATCTGTTCTTCCTTTTCTGTGATTTGTATAGCACTCAGGCTGCCTGTCTTGGCACCCTTTAGTAGTTTTAATCTGAGTGAGGTGACTGCTCCATTCAGGAGGGCAGGATTTTCTGAGATGGGGAAGGAAACATTCAGAGCTGGGATAATGTCTAGGACTTTCATGTGAATTAAAATCCTTATTCTGCCTCTGACCTTGCATGAATTACTGTTGCCCTCCATGCCTCAGCTTTCCACCTGTAAAATGGGTGTATTTGTGACATTTAGCTGTGTTGCAGAGATTAATATGTCCAAGAATGTCTGTGGTGATACTGGTGTGATGGAAGTTCTTTGAACTGGAAAACTGTTGGGCTGAAATTTACTGGCAGCCTGGACATGGGGATATGGTTTAACTCCAAAATCAACTGATCTTGAAGAGCATGGTTTAAGTCCCTCAAGCCAGCCTTGGACAATTCCTGCAGCTGAGGGCTCAACAGTTTGTGCTCAGGACAAAACCCACCAGATGTTTCGCAAGGAGAAGGCTGCTGACTCACAACACTGGTGGTGTGTCAGCCCCGGGCTGCCATGTACCCTGCCTCCACGGCTTCCCCCGGATGGCCAAGGTGGGTCCTCAACC
>KZ509213.1:26159-36418 GCA_002844005.1 Limosa lapponica baueri | reverse complement strand
CGGGACCTCTCTGTGGTGGTGTCTATGGACAACAACCGGCACCTGGATCTGGACAGCATCATCGAGGAGGTCAGGCGCCAGTACGAGCAGATTGCTCAGAGCAGCAGAGCCGAAGCTGAGGCTTGGTACCAGAGCCAGGTGAGTTGGGAAGCAATTAAGGAGCCTGAGTAGATAATTTGCGACAAAGTGAGACATCTCCTTAAGCTAACGGTGCTGGAGCCCGTGCAAGGAAGTCCCAAGAGGACTTGTGTGGCTTTTGAAGGATGTGACTTACTGTTTTCAAGGTGCCCATAATCTCGTGCTGGTGCACAGTACAAGTGTCTCAATAAACATGGCCAAAAATGTGCTTTAACTAGAAAACGCCTGCCCAAAGTAGCTTTTCAGAAGTGAAGGGATGTTAATTAATGTCACTAAGACCTACCTCAAAGTTCAAAACCAATAATTGAGTCTCAGACCCCTCTTTTACATTGACTGGGCATCCATGACCAACACGATGAGGGTTTGTAGCAGCATGTGAGTTGTGAAACTGTTGACAAGCCTTGTCTGGGCACCAGGAATGTGTCACTGATGGGTGGCTTTGTCTTGGTGCCCTCAGTATGAGCAGCTGCAGACCACCGCTGGAAGGCACGGGGACAGCCTGCGCAACACCAAGATTGAGATCCAAGAGTTGACCAGGAACATCCAGAGGCTGCGGGCTGAGATTGAGAACGTGAAGAAACAGGTAGGGGCTGGGTGGTGTCTCATCAGCTTGGATCACAAATGACGGTGTGTGGGGCAGAAATGGTTGCTTCAACCCCTCCTGGTTACCTAAATGTAAATGTTACCCTTTTTTTAACCTTGACTCCTCCGCTTGAGGGTTGAGGGCTGATCTGAAGTGACCAGATGGGATCTCAAAAGTGCCCTTTTTTCTTCCTCAGAACCAGCAGCTGCAGGCAGCAATTGCTGAAGCCGAGGAGCGGGGTGAGATGGCCCTCAAGGACGCCAGGGTGAAACTGGAAGAGCTGGAAGGTGCCCTGAGCAAAGACAAAGAGGAGCTGGCTCGCTTGCTGAAGGAGTACCAGGAGCTTCTGAACATCAAGATTGCCCTGGATGTTGAGATCGCCATGTACAGGAAGCTGCTGGAGGGAGAGGAGAACAGGTAAACCCTTCACCTTTGACTTGAAACGGATGTTGTGACCCGGGCTGGACAACTTGAGTTTTGATGTTGAGAGTGTAATCTCAACCCAGCTGTTCTGGTTCAAATGGGTCGAGATGGCTGTTGGGTCTCTGGGTGACGTTTTGGGTGGTCAGCACTGATAATTGGTGTACCCTGTATCATTCCTGTTATGTGCAAATATCCTACTGAACCCAAAGTCTGGAAGAACCTCAGAGTAAAGAGGAACTGTCAATGCCTTCCCTCCTTAAATATTTTACTGTGCCCAAGTTCCTGATGAGGGTGAAAGAGGGTTTGATAGGGAACACGCAGTTCTCAGTTTTTAAGATGTCTTTTTTTGTTGGGTAATTATAATTTACCAATTTCCTTTTGCAGGCTGTGCAACGATGGCATGTCCAACGTCAATGTCTGTAAGTATCTGCATCTCTTTCCTTCAGAAACAGCAAAAGACCATGTTTTTTTTTGTGGCTACAGCCTGCCAGAGGGTGATGTGTATGTAACCTGTGCTTCTCTTCCAGCTGTGGTAGGCAGGACCACCATCTCTGGAGGAAGAGGAGGCATGGGAGGAGGCTTCGGAGGTGGCAGTGGCATGGGAGGAGGCTTCGGAGGCGGTAGCGGCATGGGAGGAGGAATGGGAGGAGGCGTTTGTGGAGTAGGAGGTGGCTTTGGAGCTGGAAGCATGGGAGGAGGAATGTACGGTGGTGGCTTCTCTTCTGGAAGCGGAAGGATGTGCGGCTCCGGAGGTGGCAACTACAGCTCCGGTGGGGGATCGTCCTCCGTACGGAGATGTGTCACGACCACCTCCGTCAAGTCTTCAGGAGTGAGGTTCTGAGCCCCAAAGCCAGATTGAAAACAGAAAGAAGCATCTCCTCTCTTCTCCCAGCAGCAGCCCAGCCTCCTGAAACCCAGCTCCAGCCCCCTGCAACAAAAGGAACTGTGTCCCTCATGGCCCACCACGCACCAGCTCATCCACCTGGCTTGGTCCCATCGCGGGAGACAAGGCAGTGCCGTGTCCCATTAGCAGCCCTGGAGAGCTGCTCCTTAGCCCCAAGCCCAAGCCTCCCCCGTGGATTCCCGGCACAAAGAGCTGATTTACAGGAGGGAAAGGCTCTGCCTCTCTCGCTGTGTTGTACATTTCTGGCTGCCTCGTGGCAAATGTGTATAAAACTCCTCTTTCTTCTGCTGTTCTCGTGTCCCTTCCTCAATGGCCGTATCCTTGGGGTGCTTCTGCATGCGGTACATCCTGCTGCTTCCATTCACTAGCCTTTGGGGCCAGGGTAGGTGTGGGGCAAGTGGGACTCCTCCCTTGGCAGAGCCAGTGGTGGAGCATCTTCCCGGCTGGTTGCCGGAAGGATTTACTGCCCCAGGTGGAGCACCTGGGCAGCTTTGCTCACCTGGTAGCCCCAGGTGGAGCAGTGGCTTCCAGTTCCCCTTGTCCTTGCTCTTCATCACACCTGGTAACACCTCAGGCACATGTGGACTTTTCCTAAGAAGAACAAAGCTTGCTCATCAGTGCCAGGCCTCCTGTGACATGGAACGAGATGTACTGTCCCCACCTCCCTTCCTCTTCTGTGTGTGGTATTCTCAATAAATTGCAGAGAACATTCATTATGTCGTTGTGTCCTCGTTTTGGAAGCCACTTCTAGGCAAGGTGGCTTTAGCTGTTGGGGAAGCATCTTGGTGGGAAGGTGTGGGTTGTTCTTCCGTTCACCATGCTTTTGAGGGAACTGAATGGGTGCCAGGCAAGTGTCTAAGCCTGCGTGGTGCCTCCTGACTCTCATCAGTCATTGCAGTGCCTGAAAGCCCAAGGCCATACGAAGACCGGTGGGGTTCTGGGTGCTCAGTTCACACAGTGTGCAGTGAACGTGAGCCGTCCAAACTGACTCCAGTCCAAACTGGAGGAGTTCAGGAGGCTGCTAAATATTTGGGCAGGTCCTGATATAGCTCCATCCTTGGAGTCAGGTATAGTCGTTCCCACAGATGTCTTCATTTGCTGTATCCAGAAACCTCCAACACACAGGGGTCCAGCACCTTCTGAATCAATGAGGAGGCTCCAGGCTACCCAGTGCCAATATTTAGGGCTCAGCCTTGATGCCAACTAAGACACTCAGAGTCCTGGTGCTCATCTCACAACCTGAGGGGTCTGGTGACACACAAATCTCTGCTCTTCTAGGAAAGGGCTTTTGTCAATCTCTCTCTTGGATTTCAAGTTTTTTGAGCAGAAGAAGGTCTATACAGGGTACGCTGAAGCCACAAGCAGAAACTGATGAGATTTGGGCAGGAACACTGCCAGAGCAGAGTGGTGAAACTAGTAGAGACCCAACCACATTAATTGATGATGAAAATCGGCAGGGGCAGGGTGGGAGCAGACATCAGATCAGTCTGTTGTCAGTTCATCTCAGTTTCCTGCCTCGGAGTGGACTTTGCTTTGTGGTGGGGGAAGGTGGCAACGGTAGGAGCCTTGTGGGCCGTGGTGGGAGGGCAGGTCTACAGCTGGCTGTAGGCGTGGACATGGACGTTGGCCAAGCACCTCTCCTCTGGTGCACCAGTGGGCTGTGGCCAGGCAGGCTGCACAGCACGGCACCCTCTGGGAACCAGCAGGGCTTGAGGACCACTAGCTCATCCTCCCCTCCACTGACTAGCAGTGCGAATGTGAAGGACTGGGAAGGCACGATTCATCCCAACCCATGGGCTCAGGTAGCCATCAGCTCTCTCAAAAATCCAGACAAGACCCCCCAGTGTCTCCTCTTTGGAAAGAGAGCAAGTGGGAGAGCTTTGGTCTGGCTTGAGGAGGAGGGATGGGAGAAGAACGTTGGTGTGTTTGATCTGTGCTTCAGTTCCTCCACCACAAGAAGAGATCAAAGAGACAGAAACGGCTTTCAGTGGTGGTTCAGGCGTCCCACAACAACCCTCTGTGAGCAGCTTGTGTCCCCGTAGCAGGTCAGGAAGCTGCAGACCTGGGAAGAAGTCCAGGTGATGTGGTGGGGAATGGTTACAGGGCTCTTGGAAGAGGGGCTTCTACTTGCTTTGAAGCTCAGCAGAAATCCGCAAGAGCTGGGGAATGTGGCTGGGGTTTGGCCCAAAGTGAAGACAATGAGAAGGCGATGCCTCTGAGAAGCTGGGGCTGTGCCAAGAGCACTTTGGGGTTTGGCCTGGGGCAAGAGTCACCTGTTTTGGTTCTTAATCTTAGCACTACATTTCTACTCATTTTTAAATTCTGAAACACGGCATCATAGGCATCGTTGTGAGGAGTCATTTTGACATCCCCCTCTGTGCTGTGTGAGATCCAAAGCTCCAGCCTGGCTTGGTTTCCAATACATTTTCTGCAGAGTTTACACTTTGCCCGGTGTGGAGGCTTTTCCAGCACACAGCTCCTTGTGTACGAGACGAGAAGGAGCAGCTGGAGCCCAGGCTCGGTATCGAGTCTTACCGGGAGGAGGCTGAAGTGACTCCAGCTTTGGTATAATCTCCACATCTTGTCTGAAGACAACAGAGTGACTCAATCTTATCTGCATGTGCTGAGTGTGGTCAGCAGCCAGGCATTTGGCTGACTGAACAGATCTTCTCTCTCATGGTGGAGCCACCGTGTGGGATGGTCCTGCTGCCTACCAGGAACGGGAGCTGCCGTGGATTTGGCAACCTGGAGGGAGGCCATGAGGAGGGATGACTTTTTTCTCTACCTAAAAGCTGAGGTACCCTGCACCTCCCCAGGACTGCTCATCAGGTGTGGCTGCACTGGTCTGTGGGATGATCTGGAGGACTTAACTCTCTGTCTTGGAGATAACTACCTAGAGCTGAGACTCTGTTCATCCAAGCTGCTTTGGAAAGGGAAGGTGTCCAGTCCCTGCTGTAGGGAAGGCTGCCCATTCTCCAGTTGCAACTTGTTGCAGTGGCCAGGGACGCACACATCTGAATAATTCTTGGCCAACCATGACTTGAGTCCCTCAAGGGTAGGACTACCATTGGCCAACTGTTAGTTGAGTCTCTCAAGGGCAGGACAATCCTTTTCAAACTGCCCCTTGAGTCCCTCAAGGATGGGATAACCCTTGTCCAACTGCCCTTTGACAAGGCCATTGGCCAACTGTTAGTTGAGTCTCTCAAGGACAGGACAACACTTGTCCAACTGTCCCTTGAGTCCCTCAAGGGTGGGATAACCCTTGGCCAACTGTCCCTTGAGTCCCTCAAGGGTAATGTTCTCCACCCCGCCACACCCCACCTTGTGAAGACACTGTGATCTCAAGCAGCCTCCGTCTCGGTGACAGTCAACGGCATTTTTATTTCTGATTCCTCCGGCGGCTTTTGAAATTGATTTTCTGGGCTGGTTTTTCAAAGGCTCTGAAGTGCCTGTGGCTGCCGGCCACCTAGTGATACTTTCAACCAACATTTAGTTGCACAAGTCTTATGAGTGACTCTGAAAATTCCTTGTGAATGTGTATGTTCATGCTTAGATCTTTTGAATAACCTGTTCATTATTGTTTAAAATCTTTTGAAGGGCTGTGATCTATATTTTCTGTCACTTTCTGATTTTTTGTGCTGTTATCCACAGAAAATGCGAAAAGTCATTGTGTATTTCACTCATTAACTTAACCATATATTTGACTGAAAGCATTCAGACTGATAATACCTTCAGAATGCCTTTTAAATGGTATTTACAGACCTCAGTTTCCTTTTAAATGGCATCTAAAATCCAGCTTCTTCAGCACACTGAACATCAGTATAACTGTATATTTTCTATCATGGTTTCTATCATAATTAATTATTTAAAATGTCATTTACATGCAATCCAACAATGGGCTTCTTTATTTCAGAGACATCCTACAGAATACATTTCTAAAATATGTTACTTTCCCAACAGAATATTTGAAATTAAGAGGATATACTATGCCTTAGGAGTTGGAAGAGCTCCGTTTCTCAACAAGCTTTTCCACGTCAGTTGTCTCATCTTTGGAGAGAACCAGGTAAAGGAGAGATCAGCAACATCCACCTGAGCAGTAGAGCGCCTCACCACCTTGAACTGTCCATCTGTCCTTCCACTTCTATGGTGCTTGTCCGTCTGTCCCCAACCATCGTCACCGAAGTGGCTGCCCAACGTGTCCCTCCGTTCCTCCACAGGTCATCATTCCCCATCGCTCTCCGAAGAGCACAGAGAAGGAGATCAATCATTTGGGTTGTCTCCTTCACTCTGCTCCAGCGTCATCCAAGGTCCCGGTTGATCATCACAGACTTGGGAAGACACGATTGGAGGGAATTTTAATCCACGGGGAGAAGACACTCCCATCCAAAGTGACACCATGTGCACTTCAAGGAGATGTAACTCCTTTCTAGCGGAGAATGTGCTGAGTCTCTTCAAACTTTGGTGTCATGAGTTCTTCTTCAGGATTGGGAAACAACTTCTGAAATGCCAAAGGCAATTTTACATATAAAAAGGGGATTTAGGGTGTGTTTAAGGAATTGTGAAAGCTGGAATTATAGCTGGGATGTCATCAAAACAGCTCCTTTAAGTGGAGCTTTGACTGGAAAGATTTATATCTGGAATTATTGGAAACCCTTAATTAATTAACTAATTAATTGTGAACCATGAAGGCTGGAAAACCAATGAGGGGCTGCAGAAAAGGGCATTATTGTAAAAGTTGATCTCCAAGATGTCATAAAGATATGAGAGTCCACTTAGTCACTGAGACCTGTTCCGATGTTCTCGTTCTTTTATTCACTCTATTGCAGGGTGTGTTTCTAGGCAGGCCCAAATATGGTAAAGCTCAACTGGGAATCTGTCAACAACACCATGCTGATGAAAATATTAAATTGGCTTCCACCTTCACGCCCAGGCCGTCCCAGCCCACCTCCAGAAGCGGATAAAAGGCAGTCCCTGGAGCTGTGGACCCAGAGAAGGCTGCAGACTTCTCTCGGCATTCGTTCCTCAGCATCACAGCTCCATTGGGTCCTTCTGCTCTTCTTGATTTTTTGACTCAACTTAGAAGAAACAGCCATGTCTCGGCAGTCTGTCTGCAGAAGCTTTGGAGGCGGGAGTAGAAAGGGCTACAGCTCTTGCTCTGCCATCGGTGGTGGCTTTGGAGGAGGTGGCAGCAGAAGCAGGATCAGTTACAGTTCCTACTCCTCATCCAGGGGAGGTGGAGGAGGTGGATATGGTGGAGGGTACGGCAGCAGAAGCCTCCACAACATGGGTGGCAGCAGAAGAATTGCTGTGGGAGGATGCTACGGCGGTGGAGGCTACGGAGGCAGAATGGGTGGCTTTGGTGGAGGCTACGGAGGAGGAATGGGTGGCTTTGGCGGAGGAATGAGTTGTGGAGGAATGGGTGGCTTTGGTGGAGGAATGGGTGGCTTTGGTGGAGGAATGGGTGGCTTCGGTGGTGGAATGGGTCCCGGAGGAATGGGCGGCGGAGGAATGGGTGGCTTTGGTGGCCCTGGCTTCTCTGGAGGCATCCAGCCGGTGCAAGTTGACTCGTCTCTCCTGCGGCCAGTCCATGTTGAGATTGACCCTCAAATCCAGCAAGTGAAAAACCAGGAGAAGGAGCAGATTAAGAGTCTTAACAATCAGTTTGCCTCCTTCATTGACAAGGTGAGAATTTAGGACTGTGCTCGTTTGGAAGTGGACATTTTCAATGACTTTCTGTGGTGTGGAAAGGGATTTTTTTTTGTTACCAACAAGCGTTTGTTAACGTTCCCATGACTGATGCCTCAGTAGCAGGTTATTATTAAGGTGTCATTAAGTAATACTGAACAATAGACGTGATTTTCATGCTAATGGAAGATTAATGAGAACATCTGAAGAACATTCTGTAGAGTCTCTTGCCTCGTCATCTCTTCAGTCTAATTTCTAGTGATTCAGGGTAAAGTCATCATCGTAGATTTAATTATCTAAGAGTTCTTATTAACGGGCTTTTCTTTGTGATGAAACTTTCTTTACAAGGAACTGATTCTATAAATTTACGAGTGTTAAATACCTTTCCAACACCCTCTGATTATTTTTAATTCAAATAGAAGCCAAAGAAACCAGGAATCCCTTGTAGGAGGATTTATGTGCAGTTAGACAAAAAAAAATCATTGTTTTCTTGACTTCACCACTGTGAAGACAACAGCAATGTCCAAAACTGGAGCTATGGAAAATAGGGGTGCTGTTTTCTATTGGCAACTCCTTTTTGTCCAAAAGTGAGAAGCTCGCAATGAAAGAAAATTTAATAATGCTTGTCATGCACTTTAGGAGCTTGGATGTTTGAATGAGCCATGGCTGGAGATTTGGGAGAGGATTTCCTTGGCCTCCCAGATAAGCAGGAGGTTTGAGTAGAGTGATGTCTCCCCCAGTGAATCTCTCACACACCCCTTTGTGGGCTTTCAGGTCCGCTTCTTGGAGCAAGAGAACAAGGTCCTCTCCACCAAGTGGGAGCTCCTCCAACAGCAAGGACCTACAGGGCCAAGGAAGAACCTTGATGTCATCTTTGAAAACTACATCCAGAATCTGAGGAGGCAGCTGGAATCAATCGTGTCACAGAGGGGGCAGCTGGAGTCAGAACTGCAGAACATGCGGCAATACGTGGAGGAGTTCAAAACCAAGTAAGGGCAGTGACAGGGTGAGGAAGAAAGGAGCCCCCAGAGAGGAGAGCTGAGGCAGCTGGGAGATCTCCAGCCTGTCCTCCCTTTGCTCTGGAGCTCTGTAGGAATGGGACCGAGTGTGCTATGGATGACTCATGAGCAGTCCAAGAGACTCACCTTGTCTTGTCCCCTTCCACAGGTACGAAGAAGAAATCAACAGGCGCACGGCTGCTGAGAACGAGTTTGTGGTGCTCAAGAAGGTGAGTCCCAGAGGCACCAGGAGAGAGGGAGTGGGGAGAAAGGCTGCCAAGTCATTGTGTGGAGGGAGCACCAAGATGGACAGCTTCTAAAGGGAGGCATTGGCTGTCAACAGCTCTTCTGGAATGGGATGAAGCCGTTGTCTATGTGTGTGATCTTTCCTGTAGGATGTGGACTGTGCCTACATGACTAAAGTAGAGTTGGAAGCCAAGGTGGGAGCTCTGACCGATGAAATCAACTTCCTGAGGTGCATCTACGAGGAGGTAAGAGCTTTCCCTTCCCCTGGGACAGGGCTGGCTGGAGTTGCCATGAGGTGTGTGGTGGCCGAGAACACTGAGGTTGCCCTGGATGCCGGTATGGACTGGGGAGGCTGGTTGGAGTCTCAGCTCCTTTCTCCCCTCCTCAGATGGTCAGGCTCACTCCTGTCTTGATTGTAGGAACTGGCTCAGATGCAGACAATCAGCCGGGACCTCTCTGTGGTGGTGTCTATGGACAACAACCGGCACCTGGATCTGGACAGCATCATTGAGGAGGTCAGGCGCCAGTACGAGCAGATTGCACAAAACAGCCGGGCTGAAGCCGAGGCTTGGTACCAGAGCCGGGTGAGTTGGGAAGAAATCAAGCCACTGGGGACAGTCTCTGCTGATGGTTGGATACCTTGCCACAGAGCAAGGAAACTGCCTTGGTAGGTTCATGGTAGGTTGTGTCACTAATGGGTCACATTGTCTTGGTGCCATCAGTATGAAGAGCTGCAGACCACCGCTGGAAGGCACGGGGACAACCTGCGCAACACCAAGATCGAGATCCAAGAGTTGAGCCGCAACGTCCAGAGGCTGCGGGCTGAGATTGAGAATGTGAAGAAGCAGGTAGGGGTTCCTCAGCATCTCCTTGTGTGATGGCATTGGGCTGGGTCATGACTGAGCTGGGTGGGACAGTGTGAGGGAAACGTAGTCTGAAATTCAGTTCCTTGGAGGAGACTGATGGTTCCTGCTTATTTTCCCATCCAGTTGTTGCCCCGAGGGCGGCTCCAGTGGAGGGTGTGAAGGAGGCAACTGAGAAACTCCTTTCCTTTTCATTTTCTCAGAACCAGCAGTTGCAGTCAGCTATTGCTGAGGCTGAGGAGCGGGGTGAGATGGCCGTCAAGGATGCCAGGGTAAAACTGGAAGAGCTGGAATGTGCCCTGAACAAAGACAAGGAGGAGCTGGCTCGCTTGCTGAAGGAGTACCAGGAGCTTCTGAACATCAAGATTGCCCTGGATGTTGAGATCGCCATGTACAGGAAGCTGCTGGAGGGAGAGGAG
>KZ509213.1:3668-16682 GCA_002844005.1 Limosa lapponica baueri | reverse complement strand
TAGGGCTTGACAGGAGAATCTGGGCCCTTCATCTAAGTTAATGTTCACCCCAACTTTGATTGTAGGGATTGTGCCAACAGTCAAGCTCCTTTCATCCCAGCCTTTTCTTCCTGTTTGATGTCAGCCCCACTTCCCAGGGAGACCTTTTGACGAACTGCAAGCAAATCACACTCTGCTCCCGTGATACGTGTCTCTGAACAAAACATCTGCCCCCACATGGCCAGGAGACCTGGGTGAGCGCTGCCAGGGGATGTGCTGCACCTCCAGCTCCCTCCTGGCCCCACTTCATCCCGTGCTCTCTCAGCTAAAGCTGGGACGGGTAGAGCAGGATTTGCAGAACTTGTGGCAACCACATCCTGACA
Source organism: Limosa lapponica baueri (assembly GCA_002844005.1). Classification (NCBI taxonomy): domain Eukaryota; kingdom Metazoa; phylum Chordata; class Aves; order Charadriiformes; family Scolopacidae; genus Limosa; species Limosa lapponica. Next base: position 16,320 of record KZ509213.1, on the reverse strand, counting down.
GCAACCCTTCCTCCTCTTCTTCCTCACCCCCACTCTGGTTTGGATGCTGGTGCTTCTCTGCCCTTCATCTTGGTCCCACACTCACCAGCTCTGCCCTAAGAATGGGCTGATGTTCCTTTAGGTTTACACTCACGACCCCACAATCCACATTTTCTGACCAGCTCTACTGCTGGTGCCCATCAGGTCTACCTGAAAGTCTACATGATGTGACATGGCATGGCATGATGTGGCACGGCACGGGAAGACATGGCATGGCATGACAACAACAACAACTCTGAACTAGAAGTATGGGCTGAAGTCAGTCTACATGATGTGACATGGCATGACAACAGCCACTCTTCAGAAGTGTGGGTTGAAGCAAGTCTGCATCTCCTGTAGCCTAGGGACCAGGGCTTGCTGGGCAGACCTGGTGAAGATGGGGTAGACAGGGCCATGAAATGCCACTAGAGGGCTTGCAGCCCGTGCAAGGGACACTTCCCCGTTCTCACACACACCTGAACTCGCTCTTGTCCTCCAGGCCGATGACAAATTGACTTTCCCATAAATTATGGGTCAGGCCGAGATGGGAATTTCAGGTTGTGCAGAAAACCACTACCTAAAGGAAGGACCAGCTCCATTCTTAGTGCAGTCATCACTCACAGGTGACAGCCTGATGAAAGACGAGAGGACAAAGCGGTGTGTTGCATTTGCCAACAACCACATTTGTGGCAGATCTGTCCAAGCTGGAGGTTCTCTGCCTTGCCTGGTGTTTAGAGGGTGTGATATGGGGCCAGAATCGACTGAAACAGGAGCCGGTCCTTATCTGAGACTTGAACAACCACTCCATGCTGGTCCCGGAGGGCCTCAGACCAGCTTCCTTTCCTCCTCCCCTACAAAACCTTCTACAGAACCCTCGTTCTTCAGACCCAAGACTCTCTGAAGGCCCTAGAATAAGTTTGCTGAATTTTTTTGTGCCTCCACAGGTGTTTGAAATCTCCTGAAACGAAGGCTGGGCTGGCAGCCAAGGAGCCAAGCCCTTCAGCTGGCTTGCCTTACTTTCTTTTCACCTCTCCGACCAAGCCCAGTGCCTCCCAGACATATAAAGAGGAAATACCCTGATCCTCTTTTAGAAGGTCTGGTTTTGGGCTGTGGCCTGGTCTGTTTGAAGTAAAGCAGTGGAACGAGAGCGAGGGGAGTGCTGGTGGTATCACCCCTGCCAGCAGCACAGCCTGCCTGGAACTTTTTAGCCTGAGAAAGAAGTGGTTTCTGTGCTTGGCAATAGAAATGTCTCCAGAAATGGTGGGAATCAAATTGTTTCCTACAGATTGGAAGCTCTCAGCTGGGAGGGTGCTTTGCTGCTGAGTGCTCCTAAGGTGGTAGCAAATCCCTTTGGTGAAAAGAGGTTGTTTGTTGGAAAAAGATGGTGCTGGTTCGCCTCCATCCCATCAGCTGGCACCCAAAAGTCACCCTGAACCCAGGCTTCCTGGCACCCCTCCATCTGGATGTTGACCCCCAAGGTCCAGAAGGTGCAAGTGCTGGAGAAGGAGCAAACCAAGATCCTCAACAAAGCCGTTGCCTCCTTTCTTTTCAAGGTAGGAGTTGCAATTTTCGGAGTGTGACACTTGTAAAGGCTTCTGGTGGGATTTGGTACTTGGGGGTAGGTAGTTTGATCTTTTTTTCTGGAATATTAGGGAGGAAAATTGTGCCTTGGACAGGGGAGTTTGTCTTGTGTTTGAATGCAATGGCTGAGGTTGCTTACACCAGGCTACTGAAGCACTGGGAAACTCAATGGGCTACTTCAGGCTCTGGGCACCCTTTGGCCACGCTGAGGGCTCGGTGGTTGTTTTTACACCAAGGTCTGCAGAGAACTGCTGCTCTGGATGGCTTTTAAAGCAGAGGCTGTGCCAAGCACCACTAGAGGGCCCAGGAAATATTTTTAACGCATAAAAGACAGATCAAAATTCCTCTTTACTGTGAAGTGTTAGCAGTCTGTCTCCCTGCAGGGTACAGAGCCAGCATCCCTGGGGCTCCAAGGGGGTTCTGGTGACAACGTGTGACTGCTTTTGCTTGTAGAGCACCTCGCACAGACCATTGATGGCCCCGCCTGAGGTTCCCAGTGACAACAAATAACTGTTTTTAAAACTCTTGTATATTGTTGACCGCTTCTGGTGCGGGAAGAATTGAAAGCAGCATAATTTGGGAAAGACTTGGTGGTTCTGCACCTCTGCTCTGCTCTGGGGACACCCCTCTTCAGTGCTACTCCAGCTCTGGGGCCACCAACATCAGAAGGACGTGGAGCTGTTGGAGCGGGGCCAGAGGAGGCCACGGAGATGCTGGGAGGGCTGGAGCCTCTCTGCTGGGAGGACAGGCTGAGAGAGTTGGGGGGGTTCAGCCTGGAGAAGAGAAGGCTCCGGGGAGACCTTGGAGCCCCTTCCAGTCCCTAAAGGGGCTCCAGGAAAGCTGGGGGGGACACACTCTTGATGAGGGAGGGGAGCGATGGGATGAGGGGGAAGGGTTTGACCCTGAAAGAGGGGAGATGGAGCTGAGATGTGGGGAAGAACTTCTTTGGTGTGAGGGTGGTGAGAGCCTGGCCCAGGTTGCCCAGAGAAGCTGTGGCTGCCCCATCCCTGGGGGGGTTCAAGGCCAGGTTGGAGGGGGCTTTGGGCAACCTGGTCTGGTGGGAGGTGTCCCTGGCAATGGCAGGGGGGTGGCACTAGGGCTGCATCTCTGCACCAGCTCTGCAAAGAGCCTAAATGACAGATGAGTCAGAATACTCACCTTCAGAGTAGGGCATCACATGATACCTCCATTGGGTGACTTTTCTTCAGACCCTTTCCCTGCTGACCAGGAGGTCTACTCTGAAAATAACCAAAGTTCTGGGGGTTTTTTGTGTTGCTTTACCTTTCCTCTACCTGTTTTGTTGACCCGTGGGTGCTGTTATTAGTGCTGCAGAGCTAATGACAGCAATTGAGGCTCCAATAGCTCAAAAGAGTGATTTACTCAATTGATCACAAAGCCTGACCTTGATTGGACTAATTATCAGCTCTAAGCCAATTGAGAGGCCACCCCAGGTGATGCCGAAGTATGACTGGGTGTGGTGAACCTCCCAGATGTGATGACACTGCCCAGAGAAGGCAGCACTGGGACCCACTTCTTCTGTAGGCCTGTAATCACATTGTTTACTGGGTTCTGAACATCTGCCAGAATTATTTCCAGCTGTTTCAACTTCCTGTGGGAAGGGGTGTTATTAAAATTGTTCTCAATCACAAACAGTGTCTTTTGATGCTTGCCGCAGCTCTCTGAGCATGTTCTCAACCTCTGCTCTTGACCAAGGGAGCTACAGGGTCCCTGTTGACTTGGAAAGGCTGATCCATTGAGCATGGAAGAATGTGTTTTCTTAAATTTTGTAGAATTGGAAGGAATTCCTGGTGTGTTTAATGCCTTTGGCTGCTAAAAGAGACCTTCCAAAGAGGGAGGGGAATGGAACTCGGGTGAGTCCAGCCCCTCCCTCCCTCCATCTCTCTCTCCCTCCCCATGGCTTCAGTGGGTCCAGAGCAGTGAGATAAGCCCCACCATGGGTGGTTGGACCAGATGACACCCCCTCCCCCCACACCATGGTTGGACTAGATGGGGTTCAGCTGCTTGTCCTGGGCTTCTCCTGGAAGTGGTCCCTGAAGTCCCCAACTCTCAGGCCATTCCTGGGAGCACTGATTGCTGGTGCCAATTACTGAAGTTTCAGCAGCTCCCTTTGCTTATTCCCACTTAGATCTTGATCCTGAAGCTGCCTGAATATAGAATCATTCAGGTTGGAAAAGACCCTTGGGATCATCGAGTCCAACCATTAACCCTACTCTACAAAGTTCCCCTATCCCATATCCCCCAACACTGCATCTAAATGACTCTTCAACACATTCAGAGATGGTGACTTGACCACCTCCCTGGGCAGCCTATTCCAGTGTCTGACCACTCTTTCTGTGAAGAATTTTTTCCTAATGTCCAGTCTAAATAAATAATTTTTTCCTCATGTCCAGTCTAATAATATTATTCCTCTATTTTTATCACAGGTGCCATGTCCATTGACTATTTTTCTGCCAGGGAGCAGCTGCACATAGGGGGAAAAAAAAGTCATGTTTTCTCATGACACCTGGTGCATTTAACCTAAAGTTCAACCCAGTTTCCTCTTCATCCTCATTTTTCTTTTTTTTTCTTTTATTTTTTTCTGCACACCGTATTTCTCCTCCTCCTGAAACCCTTTGGAGATTTCATCTCTGCCTTGCTCCGGCTCCACACGCCCCAGCTCCAGGGCATCAGCTGCAGGTTTGCTGTGTGTGGAGGAACCAGGACTTGCTCAGCCTCCAGGAGCTGTCAGGGATCAGAGAGCAGGGTGTTTTGCATTGGGTTAGCCAATAAAGTAAAAAAAAAAAAAGTAATAAGCTTCTACTTCATCCGCTCACTGTAGCTGTGAATAATAACAGCAATAGAGAAATTACTTTACTATTTTTACACGTTATGCTAAATTGGTACTTTCACATTCTTGCAGGGGAAATAGGAGATCAACAGCTATCATAATTATGATTAGTATTTTCTGAATAGACAATTTAATATTATAGGTGGCTATAAGTAAGTTATTGACTTGTTTACCTTCCTGTTAACCCAGAATAATTATCTCTTTATTAAAGTAGCCATTGGTCATTTTGTTAACGGGTTTGCAAGGCAGAATAATGCTGTGTTTTGTATCAGAAGAACAGCTGCTGGTCCAGACCTGAGACGAAAACCAAGCCTTATCGCAGCCCACTCCAAGTGGCCCCAACGGGCGAGACCACAGTGGGAAGGGACCTACCCCTGGAAGAAGGGGACCTGACCCGCTCCAGGTAGAGTTCATCCTGCCTAACACTGGCTTTCTCACAGTCAAAGGTCTATTCTAAAGCCACCACGCAGGCTCCCAGCCAGGTTGAGGGGAGGTATGTAGCTTCAGGGCAGCTCTCCTTGCTCCTCACAGGCTTTCCATCACTTCCCATTCCATGTCTTGGTCTCCACCTTATTCTACTTGTTGTCCCTACTCTACTCAAGAAGAATCCTCTCCCATGCAAGCAGAGATGCGCTGTTGCCTCTTACCACCTGAAATGCCGTGGTCCACCGGTTGCTTCCTTGTATTTCAGAGCAGCTCCTGATGGAGAAGCCAATGACAGGTCCTGTGCCAAGTTCCTCCTCATCAATCCATGGAGCTTACCTTGTTTGGAGTGGCCAGCTCTGCCCCCTCACCCCCCATCCTCGCCCCCACCCTGATCCTCTGCAACTCAACCACAGCGTATCCCCAAACAAAGGTAAAAGGACATTTCCCCCCCAAAAAACCTGTTCCCAACCAGCTGGAGTCAGTACCCACTCGTACCAACCCATCAACAAAACCCTCCCATCTTGGAGCCTTCCCAGACCTCCTCTAATTATAGTTTCCTCATCAGGAAGCTTCACCTTTTTATTATGAAGGATTGACAACTCATGTAGTTCTGAACATGCCCTGAAATGGGGCTTTTTTTCTTTTTTTCTGTGGCCTCGTAGCAACTTTCCATCCCACCCAGACGGAGGGAAACTCTGTCTGATCTCTGTGTACCACAGAGCAGAGACATGGCATCATGTTCCTGTTCCCACCTGTGTACTAATTACAATATATTCTTGCAGGGAAGGTGCTCTCCGAGCTGGGGAATGTCAGAATCAAAGTAGTATAAACCTTTGGTAGAATATCAGCAATTCACTTTTTTTTTTCTGCCATTACAAGGTTTTTTGATAATTCTCTTCCTTTTATTCCCTCCTCAGCCTCTCTTCTTGCCTTTGCTGGCCACAGAAAAAGTTTATTGTCAGTCCCTCTGAGGGAAGGTGGGAGAAAATGAAAGTCTGTGGGATGAGAGGCACTTTTATTGCAGTGTCTGTGTGATCTCAGTCCCATTTTCCAAGGGTCTCAGGACCCTACTCATGTGGGTATTTAGGCAACCAGTGATCAGGATCTGCTATTTCAATGCCAAGTGTGCGTGTCTGTCATCTGCTTTATCTGGACAGCCATTAAATCCAAGTACTGTATTAATTAATGTACTGCTGTGCTAGGCTGCTGCCTGCCCACTGTACTGGTGTGTGGGAGTTATTAAATACTAATAAGTACGTGACTACTTTTTTTTAATCCAGCCTCTGCTCCACCAATGTGGCTTGTTAAAGGTCCATAGTTACTGCTCGGCTGCGATGAAAAGTGGCCAAATCTTTAATCTGAGACATCTGTAGGATTTTGATCATTGGGGCTTTCTATTTTGAGCTGATTAAAATGGTCCTGCGAGAAAGTAGAGGCATTTCCTTGAGCGTTAGCCCAAGCACTAGGATTTACGACTCCTGTGTGTTATTTGGGTTGACTGGAGGTGGGCGAAGAGGGACGTGGGCTGTTGCAGGTTCCTGCATTGTTTGTGCTTAAAGAGCTAAAGTTTGGGTCTGTTTATGAACTGTCTTCATGGTTTGAAGATGTCAGTCCTTGGCGTGGTCTCTGTGAAGTGGGTCTGGTGGAGGATGGTCCCACTTCCGTTGCTGTCACCACCCGAAAGCTGGGAGTTGAGCGAGGTCTCCAGGTTCCCTTATGGTCTGTAGAGGGAAATGAGACCATCCAGAAAGGCTTCTCCAGATGGGAGGAATGTCATCACCTGATTCTCCAGCTGTTCTGGATGGGAGACACAGGCTGCTCGGGGAAGTGGTGGGGTCGCCATCTCTGGAGGGATTTAAAGGACACGTAGATGTGGAGCTGAGGGACATGCTTTAGTTGTAACTTGGCAGCTCTGGGTTAATGGTTGGACTTGATGTCTCTTCCAACCATAATGATTGTACGAATAACACGTGGATGTTCTGTGCTTGCTCCGAGAACCATACAAGAAGCCCAGGCAGTCAGTTTTACACGAATAACTTTTGGGATGCAGTTTAAATTTATCTTGAAAAACCCTAACAAAAAAGAGCCGGGTTGACTCATGGCTTATTTGAACAGCCCCTGAAGACTCCCACTCCCCGGTAGATTCTGTGATAACCCATCTCCGTGGTAAGGAGATGTTGGTGGAACTTGTGGTCCCTTTGGTCCCCGCGTGCTGGGAACTGTTTTGCTTTCTTTTGAAGGATCAGAGAGAGCAGAAGCTCCCCAGGTGCATCCAAGAGTGATACCAGGGAAGAGGAAGGTGTCACAGGAAGCTCTCCCCCTTCATCCGCAGGATGCGTGGACATCTCTCTGGATGCATGGCCGCGTCTGGAGCCAGCTCGACAGGTTCAGGTGTGGCTTGGTCTGTTGTGCCAAGGCTGAGCCAGTGCCAGCGGCGATCACAACAGCAGCCCACATGCTCCGGATTATTGTGGCACGTGGAGGTGGGATGGCTCCTCTTCTCATGTAGGGTTTGCAGGAGGCCTTCTCGAGCGGGATGCTGCCGCCTCCGATCGCTGCAGTTGGTTCTGCATGAATTGCCACCTGCTTTGCTCCACGCAGCAGGTTGATGTATGTATTTAAGCCAGCGACTTTTGGATAGACATCTCTGCTGCACGGAGCCAAATCGTTTGGTCTGTGGGTGTTCCCTCCCCTGACTCATAACACTTCCTTCCAAGATCCATGTGGATGGTCCCGAGTATCGCCTGGCGCAGCGTGCATTGGAATGAGCCACTCACAATAGAAAGAGAAGGGAGGAAGATGAGTTGCACCCAAAGTAGCCGTTCACAAACTCAATGGGCAGGTGAAAACCAGCAGCGCTTTAGAAACTCTTGTGTGTGTTGTTGAAGAATCGTCAGTTCATCTCTTTTAGCCCAGACCTCACAAGGAAAGTCACGGGTCACGTCCACAGAGTCTCACCTCCTCCTGACGTGAAGTCATACCTTGTCCTCCTAATCCTTACTCGAGCCTAATAGCAGCTCCAAGGTCACACGGAAGCTTCAATCTCGGCATTGATTGGACACGGTTTGCCCTACGGAGGATTTTGCAGGGAGTGGATACAGTTCTGGAAGCATCTTTCAGCTTGGCCGAAAATATGGGAGTGAAGGAGGACAATTTACGCTGGTTTCTCTTAAGATGCACCAGCAGCTAGAAGATACTGACCCCGATTAAAACTGAACAGGAAAGATTTTGTGTAAAAGCCTAATGCTTTGACAAACCTTACCCAGATGTGTCAAAGTGGATCTGTGTCCAGATTTCCCCCCGCTCACATTAAAATCCCGGACATTACACATTTTTAGTGTTCGCCATAATTATTCTTTCCAGTGGGACACACAATTCCCAGTCCAGGTCAGTTTTTTTTTAATATATAAAGGGGAAAATCAGTAGGAAATTTGGTTGAGATTCTCAGTAATATGTAGGTAACTGGTAAAGTTTAATTACAAAAAAAGCAGCAGGAATGGAAGGTCTGGGCCACCAGTTGGCCATTCCTGGTGTAAGGCTACAAGAGACCAAGTTTGGTAGGGAAGAGCAGAACTTCTCTACTGGCTGTCTGGAAAATCCTCTGTCTGCTGCTGGAAAAAGCCTTTCATCTGGTCACTGGGTGCCCAAAATCTCCACTTCTAGATACGTCAGCTGGTCTAATAACAGCTCCTGCCTCTCTCCACAAACCTTTTATTTAGGGGATTTATCAGCACTTTCCCAATGGAGGTTATGAAGCCCTGACCACAAAACCTCTATACAACTGAAGGGTTCCTGGTGTGGCTTCACCCAGTCCCTTTGGAAGGAAGAACATCCCTTTGGGTGAAGCCTGTTGCGTGTAGGGGACAAAGGGGAGGTGTTTGCCATGTGGAAATTGTTCCACCAGTGCTTCTGGAGACCGTGCACCAGCTCTCAGTTGTCTTCTGGAGATGGTAGTCAAGGCTGAAGGCTCTTAGTGTCGTTGTCAGCAGCAGGAATTGGCTCCCAAATGCCTTTTTGTGAGTCCGTGGCCACCACGTCTTGTGCCGGGGTGTGCTCAGGCTGGAGAGGTGGAGTTCTGCAGAGAGATGAGGAGAGGAAAGAGGGATGGACCAGGCAGATGCTCGGTGGGAGAACATGGGTAGAAAAGCTTGGAGCCCAGCTCTGTATTTGACATCTCAGCGTCCAGTGGCCTTTAAAAAAAGTGACCCACAAACAGGTAGTTTCAGTTCATGGTCTAACAACCCCCTTTTGGGAGAGCAGGAGCAGTCATAGCCGAAGGGCCAAGAGTCCTGGTATATGGAAGTGATGGGTCATCTGTCCCCAAAGGTGACCTCATCTTAACCTTTGATAGTTAAATGTTTGGTTTAATTTATTAAAGTTTATCTCAGAGCTTTCTCTGTTCCATTTAAACCTCTGTATCCACTTATTTAAAGCTAAAATTGATAGAAGGAGATTAATTTTTTTCTGTTTTCTAGACACTATTTCAGCTTTATGAACCAAAGACAGATTGATTTAATTTTTTATAATGCCATTAGCAAGAAAAGCAGATCACAACACCATCCCTCTCCCTGAAAAAGCACCCAGTCATGGGTGGATATGCTGGGAACGGGGGGAAAGGTAGAATGGGGAGCTAAGGGAGCTTCTTTCCATAGGAGGTTCTCTTGGTGGTGCGGTGAAGCAAGGTGAGTCACCCCCAAGTCAATATGAGGACAATATCAAGGCCTTGTGTCTCGCCAAATGACATGCCAAAAGAGGTGGGGAATTTTGAGAGCACAAACCATGGTAATGTGCACGGATAACTGTGCGAGCTGTAATTAACGATGGAGGGCAGGCTAATGAGATAAGGAAATCTCATCTGAGCAAAGCTCATGAGTCAGGCAGGATTTGGGGACTTTCACAATTCCTCCATTGGTGAGTGGTGTTTACTTTGACCTCTCTTCGGGCAGCCATTAATTGCTGCCTAATGAACCAAACCCAATAACATTAACAGACCTGCTAATTACCACGGAATGGAGACTAACTCCTCCAGAACGTATAAAGGAGAACTTCCATCACCCCCACCAGAGGAGCTGAGGATCCTTCACGGTCGTTTCTCCTCCCGTGTTACAACCTTCCCCACCTGCTCTCTCGTCTTTTAACGCTCTGAAAAGGACACCATGAGCCACCATTTCTCCAGATTTGGGGATGGGAATTTCAGTTCTTCTTCTGCTCACTGTGGCACGCTGGGTGGTGGGAGAAATTCATCCACCATAACCTACTGTGAAGACAACAGAGGAGAAGAAAGATACAGTGGTTATGGGTATGGTTATGGCAGCAGGAGTCTCCACAACCTTGGTGGGTTTAGGAATGTTTTTGCTGGTGGAGGCTACGGAGGAGAAGAAAGAGGATATGGAAGGTGCCTGGGATTTGGTGGAAGGAGGTACCTTGACAGGGGCTTTGGTAGGAGAGGATATTTTGTAGGAGCCTTTCAAGGTGGTGAAGCAGGGCTTGGTAGCACGTATGGAGGAAGTTCAGGCAGGGAGGCATTTGGAGGAGGCCTTGGTAGAAGTGCCTTTAGTGAACAAGAGGCTGGCCAGGGCTTTGGGCAGGCTGGTGTCAGCAGAGGCATCGAGGAGGTCCGCGTCAACACCAGCCTGCTGAGGCCAATCCAAGTGCAAGTTGACCCCGAGTTCCAGAGAGTGAGGTCAGATGAGAAAGAGCAGATTAAGGCTCTCAACAACAAATTTGCATCATTCATCGATAAGGTGAGTCCCTGTTCTCTTTTTCACTTGTTATCTGGGAAAGGGGGAAATTCAAGGGATGCTGCTCTGCTGGTGTGAGACACAGGGACATGTTCACATTGCATCTTCTTCTCGCAAAAGGTCATAGCGTTGGCTGGGTTCCCTTATGCTGGTGTGAAAATCCTAATAGCTGGCTATAAACGCTGCTGCGAGTCGCATTTAGCCCTGGGACAAGTATCTCCGAGTCATCTTTTATGGCAGAACAGTAGCAAACTGCTGGGATGTCACTGACACATTGACTCACCTCTCTTTTGAGGAGGAAGGTTTCCGTGTGGTTAGAAATAGTCCAGGGGTTGAGAATTCTTGGTGCCAGCAGGAGAAATGGGTGAGGGACTTAGACATCCTTGATGTGTTCTGTTTCTTTTGCTCAAGCGAGGGGAAATGTAGCATTTCTCTAAATTACAAAACAAGAAGTCGCTTCTTCACTTGGAGGTCCCAACCTCTTTCAGGTGGCCAGTGGCCCCCATGTCTTTCTTCTTGACCTCTTTCCTTGGCTGATGTTACAATGCTTTCACCTCTGCCTGCAGTTTTACCTTTTCATTCCTTTCTACTCACAGATACAGGAATACAACAGCCTCAAAACCACTTCCACCCACGCAGACCTGACATGTGCCTCTGTTTGGGTGGTGACATGTGTCTCTGTGTGGGCTGGAAGATTTTAGTATTTGTTCCATTTGAAGACTTAAGAGCTTCTTCTATCGCCCTACGGAAAAGGTGTTGGTTGCACCCAGAAGTTTTAAGCGTGGCTTAGTCCTGAAAAATAGGACCATTTTTGACTCCTTTTTCCTTAAACCTTCTGGATGTTGGCTGCCAGGTCACAACCAGTTCAGCGTCCCAGCTGGAGAGGTGCTCTCCTTCTGGTTTTCCAAAAATACCAGCTCTGCTTGTTACAGGTCTTTCTGACCTTCTCTAAGGCAAGATAAAGCTAGGAAGAGAGAGGTCCTGTGTGGTCTTCTGAGAGGGGGTGAACTCTTCTCATGGGTTTGGGTGTCCAAGGTACTTCAGAAACAGCTGAAGTCTCCTTCCACCCCAATCACCCCCTTAAATATTGTGAATTCAAGAGCTGAAAAGCCAGCGAAGATTTGAGCATCAACTTTGAGAAACAGTAGTAAAATTATGCAGGAGATTGGGGAAAAAAGAGGTGTCTCCCTATTAGTCTAAGTTCTCTCGTGTGTTGGTCCCACGTGATGAAACCTCTAGATGTTACTGGGCTGGAAATATTGATTTGGATTAGATTTGCTGTAGGGACTGATGCAGATGTTGGTGTTTCCCTCAGAGCTTTCCAGTGGCTGAGATGTTCTTCTACTCTGCCTTTCAGGTTCAATGTCTTGAGCGGCAGAACCAGGCTCTGATGGCCAAATGGGAACTTCTGCAGCAGCAAAGCACCCGACCAGAAGAGAGCAGAAATATCACCTCTTTCTTCCAATCTTACATCAGCAACCTGCAGAGGCAGCTGGAAATGCTCCAGAACCAGAAGGAGCAGCTGGATCCCGAAGCGTATAATATGCTTCATCTTGTTGAAGATTACAAAAAGAGGTGAATAATCGCAAGTCATAGAATCACAGAATGGTTTGAGTTGGAAGGGGCCTTAAAGCTCATCTCATTCCACCCTCTGCCCTGGGCAAGGACACCTCCCACCAGCCCAGGTTTCTCTAAGCCCTGTCCAACCTGGCCTTGAACCCCTCCAGGGATGGGGCAGCCACAGCTTCTCTGGGAAAAGGCATGCTGGAATTTTCCAAGGCACTGATAATCACACTCTGGGACAGCTCAGCTTCTCACCTCCAAGAGTTTTGTAGCCGTTATAGCACTAATCTGCAGCAGGTTCATTATGGGACTTGACTTTGATGCTGGAAGACTAAAGCAGATTTGGTGAGGGTATAACCCAGAACAGTAAGAGGAAAATCAAAGACCCCATAGATCTACCCCACTCTCCTTTGTTTTTCCAAGAAAGGTTGGGTTTTGCCAAGAAAGGTTGGACCAGATGATCCTTGAGGTCCCT
>KZ509211.1:17949-29038 GCA_002844005.1 Limosa lapponica baueri | reverse complement strand
TATTAGCGAGGTGGGGTGTTCTCTCTTTGCAGTCAACAATTTTCTATCCTGGAGGGAGAGTAGGAAGATCGCAAACCGTTAAGCAAGGCTGAAGAGGGAGAGGCAAGATTTGGTCACGTGTAGGGAAGGGCCACAACAGAGCACTGGGGCACAGCGAGTCTCAGCTGCTTCTCCCAGCAAGAAACAGCTTTTCTCCCATGTAGGAAACCTGTCCTACTCTCGTCACTCGGGTCCCACTGTCTGTTTTATACCTGCTATAATAACTTCTCAGGATGATGACATTCACTTGTTCTACTCCCTTGAACAAAACAAAGCAGCTCCAGGTCTCTCCGATCAGGGCAGGCTCCAGCCATTCCTCAAAACCAGGCTCGGCTCCGTGCAGAGAGGAGCCTGCAGGAACCTGTACCTCCCTGGCACACCCTGGTGTGCTGCAGCACGTTCGCACCAGGAGGCAACAGCACACGGAGCAAACTGAGTTTTGACACCTCCAGCAGTCACTGGAAATGCCAAATGTGGCCAAATGATTGCTGGGCTGGGAGCAGCAACCAAAGGAAAGCAGGGAACGGTTGATTTTAGGGACAAATGAAAGCAGACAAAAACGCCTTCTCGGTCCTAGCAATGAGCTAGACAACACCAGTACCTACAGCTCGCCCAGCTCTTCTTTTAGAAAGTGTTGTTTTTCTGCTACTAATTGCAGCCTGTGGGAAATGCTACGCTTTAATTTACAGCAGGAGGGATGTTCAACCACAATGCGGGGATCACTCTGGTGAAACACACCGTGGGTAAGGCTCATCCAGCTCCCTCTCTCCCTGCACAGTGATGTCAGACAAGCAAAACAAAAGACAGAACACAAAGAGAAAAGCAGAGCCCTTATTTGACTACCAAAGATGAGGGGAAAAGGCCGATGAGAGATTTTTTGCAAGGGGAATGTTTTTCAAGGCCACACAGAGGGTGAGCCAGGGGCAGGAAAGCGCCGAAGAAACAGACTTACAGGCTGTCGAGACTGCTCAGTTAGTGCTCTGCAACCTGGGCCTCCCGTCCTCCTGCCGTCTAACGTGCTCCAGTGCACAAACCCCATTTAACTGGTCTTCGCCCACGGGAGGGGAGGGAGTCCCATTGCAGAGGATGTCCATTGCTCTGCCTGTATCTGCAGGGCAAGGACCAGCATGGAATGATCAGTAGAGGGTTCCTTTTGACTACTGTGCAAGAGCTCACCTTGCCCGGATTTAGGAAGGCTGCCTGAAGGTTGTACCTGATGCTCCGATAGCGAAAGGCAACAATATTCCATTTCTGAGGAGCAGCCAAGTGCAACAAACCTTTTTGAGGTGCACTAGAAAGATGACTAAAAACCATCTGGATTTTTTTTTTTGTTAGTTTACTCATTTTTCATTTTTTAAGGCAAGAAGAAAGTCCTTTTGAAAAGCAAGAGGTGGGATCAGAATGGCAAAAAAAGGGGGTTGGGGGAGCTACCTTCAACATTATGCACCAGATAAAACTTATCCCTGGGAAAATGCTACTGAAAGCAACGGAGCTACATCTAATTCAACTTACTGCCTATAAAGGAGTGAGGGACAAGCCATGATGCTTCCTTCACCCCCTGGCTGGCCCTGCCACTGAAGTCGAGGAAGCTGTACCAGCGTACAGCTGTAGCAGCGCAGTGGGGAATCGGGGCCAGCAGAGGTTACCTACGTGCTGCACTCACCACCAGAGCCACCGTTTGAGAAACACCGTGAACTAGATTCCAATTCACGGCTCCTGTCATCCACCCAAACGAGCAGAGAAATAAATGGCAGCCCTACTTCTGCTCTTTATCTTCTTTCTACTTTTGGTAAAGAAAATCCAAGCAGACACACACCCTTTGGGTTTGTCTACACTTACAAAGCTGCTTAACAAGTTCCATGAGGACTGCATGGCCAAAAAGCTGTTACTCAAACAATCATCACCCCTGACATTTATATCCTACCTAACTTTGGATTTTTGATGGTCCCTAAAACAGTGAAATTCACATCAAGGAATGGAAGTAAAACCCATTTGCAGATGGGAAAAGAAAGGGGAAAAAATTAATCATATATTGGTAGCTCTAGTCTAAAGGAGCTTTTCACCTCTCCTCTATAACACCCATTGGGCTTTGTGCAGGGAATGGCATGGAAGTGGGACACACTGATACCTGTTCCTGAAGGTCCAGGCAGCCCTGCTCTCCCAGAGCAACAGAGCTGCAGGCCAGAGACCAATGCTACAGGCCAGAGACCAACGCTTGCTCTCTTCTACATCAGTATGCAAAGGAATCACAGCTGACAGCTCCTTCCAACCTGTTCTCAACCCTACTCAAGTCTAAGGCAGAACAAAAGCAGAGTACATCTCATCTGAGCAGGTTTGCTTTCCAATTCACTTCATTAAGCCCCTGAGACCCCCACAGACTCTCTTCAGAGAGATGAGCTACCCTCACGGTGCATTAAGGTGCCCAGCCAACAACCCCGAGAATCTTTTTTCATGGTTAACTGGTAGAAGAGAGTATTTCTGAATGGGGCTAATCAGCTGATAGCCAATGTCCGATGTTCGGAATGAAATCTGCATCACAGAGGAAGCGGTAAGAGGCATGACCCTCCAAGGAGGAGAGGAATGCACAGCCTTTCTACAAGGATGTGGAAAGAACTTACTCTGGGCTGTAACAGGGGCCACAAGCAGCAATTTGTGGATGAGTACACCACCTAATTCACACGTTCACAGGCCCCTTTCCTGCCCCTCCTTTAAAAGCTGCCCAGAGATTCAGTCTGCTGTCGGGAGGCATTCTGGAGCACTGCTCTGCGGTGTGCAAAGAGGGGAGTGGGCTTTGCACATGGTCCACCTCGTGTGGTAGAACGACAGAAGTTCCCAGCACTTCTTGGGCTTTGCATATTCATGCAGAAGGCTGGGGAGAAGACAAAGTCCTCCCCGCCACTCAATACAATGAAGAGCCTTAGATAATTAGCAAACAAACATCGAAAACACTTCATGTCCTGCACAGCATCGTCCTGCCAACTATGACAGAAAAATAATCTAACCATACCATTAAGTTTGCAGGTGTTACATGTATAGCTCGAGAGCATACTCCTATCGAATGGAGCACAAAGCAGGGCATGTGGCAAACAGCAGGCGAGAGACAAGCTGCTCTAGTTGCAAACTACTACCGAGGGTGGCGCGTCATTGTACATAGCCGAGGTTCTCCATCTCGTTCCTATACCGCTGTTCGGACACCTTGCTTTTATGCTGTTTGCTCTCTAAGTGCTGTCTGAACTCCATCTCCTCGCTGGCCCCGGCGTTGCACATGGAGCAGTAGAACTGGCCACTGGGGGTGACGCACATGGCCAGGTCCCGAGGAATCCTCTGGCGTGAGCGGGGGTTGAAGTAAGGACCTGAGGAGACAACAGAAAAGCCTGTTTTACCTATAAGAAAGAAAAGAAAAGCTTGAGGCAGCTCAGTGACAAGCTCTAAGCCCAACAAATGTTTATAAATATTAGCTTCTTTAACTGATTAGAGTCTGAACCTTATTTCCCCATGATTTCTCAACTGAGATCCAGATTTACAGGGGTGTAGCACAGGGGAGTGGTACCTGCTGGTATTTTCTAAAGCAGTAGAGTGGGCTTAGTGCCATGGTCTTCGTAAGAATCAATAGGGCTTTGAAAATTAGGAGCTAATCATTCAAGTGATGAGTCAAGTCTTTTTTTTTTTCTTAACCCTCCAATTCCAGAATTAGAACCGTCTTTTGACTAGAATAAGCTGCCTCAGTTTAAAACAATCACGAAGTGGTATTTGATACAACTTTACAAAGATCTATCTCTTCCACGTAACAGTGGTTAGAATGACACGATTAAACCAAGCTTCACCAAGAATCAGGGTTTCAGTTAATACGTGCTCATAACGCAACTCGAAATGAAAAAGAGAAACATATTCTGGGCTGGACACCATAAAACACACTTTAAATCATAGTAAAGAGGTAAATTTGGTATCTAATACCCGAGGAAGGACTCTACTCTAGGAACAGATGGTCTTAGAGGGAGGCTAACGTGCTCTCTCATTCTGGTCAGGGGAGTGCAAGCACAGGTCAATGTGCTACAGTAGGAGTCAAAGCACCTGGCCGCTTGCCACGAAAATAAAGCAGGAAAATTGTCACCACTTAGAGCAGCCTTAGAGACAGGCAGATGGTAAATTAAGTTACAAACTGAGAAACCGAACTAACAAGCAGGCTGACAAAACAAAGCAACTTTAGCAGCTGGGAAAAAAACATGCAGACATGAAGGATCAGCAGAGCTAAGACCAGCTCCTTTCACAACCTGTCTCTGCTAAAAACAGACCTCAGAAACGGAAGAAAAACAAGCCTGTTTATTCATCATTATTATTCCAACTATAGAACAGATGCAAGCTCCCAGTTACCTGTGTTGTTTTGAACTGTATACATATTTCTTCTGTTCTGCATCATCTTATATTCATTCCCTTCTTTCCTTGCCCTTCGTTTGCCTAGTTCCGATGCATCCCTGAAGATGAAACAAATATAAACAGCTGCAACTCAGAGTTTTCTGAGAAAAAAGACTGCCAGAGACACTGCCACATGCTTTCAGCCTGAGCGTGAAGTTGAACAATACCTACGAGAATGAGTTATTCTGTGCTTCTGCAAGACGCAGCCGTTTGGCATGATTTTTCCCTTGGTAGTGAGCCTGTGCCACAGCCGGAGAACTAAACGAGGCGTCACAAAGCTTGCAGTAATCATTCTCTGTGGCCAAGATCACTCGGCCACCTGGTTTACTGGATCCCATCTAGCAGCAAAGGGAGAGACAGCATGTGAAATACAAGAAGGTTAAATAGTTGAAATGTTTGAATCACAGGGACTGAGACCAGTATCGTCATCATCAGGCAACAAGAGAGCTGGAATTAGAGCATATGGATTAGGACACTGTCAAGCGCTCCCCAAACCGTTCTTACAAGAACTTCATTTTCCCTGCCTCATCCTCTGGGAAAATCTACAAATTCCTTGAGATCTAGACAAATCCCTGGCCTCACATGGGGAGGAAAGCAATCTGAACAAACCCCCAGTACCTCTGCAATAGCTACAGAGGCTTGTTTACCTCATAGCAATGATTTAACTCTACTCCTGACTGCTGGGGGCTGATGAACAGTGCCTTTCCCATTGAGGAAGACCCACTGAAAGGTGAAGGTGCTCCTCTCTCCTATTTACAGTGTTCCTAATCTCTCCACAGCACCCTGTCTCTACTCAGCTCCCTGACCACACTAAGAGAACAAAAACACAGTAGCAGAGCTGCCAAACCTCTGATCCTTACCCTGCAGGTAGGAGGATACCGAGATCAGGACTTCAGAGGAAGGACCCAGCCTCACAGGCACTGCTCCTGCCATACGAAGGATACCTTGCCTCTCTAGTCAGACCACACACTGATCGGGGCAGCAACCACGTCTCCTCGGTGCGTATCATCCAGAGAAAAGTGCTTTGTAAACAGTGCAGCAGCAGTGATTCATACAGCCATGTCACTGCGGCACTTGCCAAGTCGAGTTGCTTTCACATCTCCTTTGATATTGTTCAAGCTTAATAGACACAAACACACAATTCTGACTTTCTGTGTTACAACATGAATCCTCACATGGCCCCAGAGTAGCGTTTTTATTGCCATGGACCATTTTCTCCATTATAAAATGCATCAGATCCCCTAGCAGGTACAGCACCCACGTCCCATCACCTAGGACTGGACACCACGTCCTCTTGATTCCGTTCTGTGAGACGCAAAGTCAATTTACATGGGACCGAGTCTCCCTCTGCCGGCTCCGACAGCCTGGATAACCGCCTGCCGCTTACAGCAAAAGCTCTTTGCTTTTCTACAGACAACAGAGGCTGATGCTTTGGGAATTGACAGGCACAGCTTCCATCCCAGCTGTGGTTCCCTGCACAGTCACATGCAAGCGCTGTTAAGTCCCATGACAATCAGAAGTGAGGAAGAAGAAAGCAAAAATCATCTCTTTTGCCTTTAATGTGCCTGAGACAGAATTAATCTGGATCGCGGAGGGACCCATCCATTCACGCTACACACAGGAATGAACGCTGCAAAAGGAGCAACAAAAGAGGAATTAGATAACAGCCCTGGGCTATGCGTGCAGGAGCACTTAAGCACTTTTTTCCATGTAGGCTTCCCTCACACAATGGAGGGATGATTGTGCAGAGCGGGCGCCACACCCTCGCGTCCAAATCCAGCTCCAACAACGCTGTTTTATACCTGCCCTTAAACAACCACCATCAGCAGCACATCAGACTTCGCTAGGAATCAAAGTATTTGCCATACTGAAATAGAACATTTCAAGTCCAGTAATCTGCTGCAAGGGCAGATCGATATCTGCGGCTTCAAAGGAAAGCAAACAGCTCACAACAGGCCACTTCCACCATCCTGTACCATCAGCAAGGAAAATTCTTTCCCAACTCCTACAGTAATCCTCAAAGCGTGGGATCTAGTTACTCAATTTTGGGGGCCAGGGTGGCATGTAAGCAGCATGATCTCAGGCACCTTTCTCATGCCTTACCTGAGCTGGAAGGGAGACAACCTGAGGTGGGGCAGGCTCAACCGAATTACTCATTCTGGCAGGTGCCGGACAGCTATTGGCAGCATAGTAATTTCGGAGTTTCTTACTGTGGTTTTTACCCTGAAAAGAGAATCCAGATTAATCAAGGTCCTAATAATAGTATCTTACACTGAAAGAAAAAGAATTCAGAGAAAAAAACCGAGAAAGTGGCCATGAAGATGGCACCTCAGGTAAAGGAGCTGCCGCTCAGGAAATAACAGCTCTGAACTTGCGAGATGCTGGCATCCCCCCTTTTCTCCAAAATGCTCATCGCCTAGCACGATCAGGCCTCATTTTCAATTTATTTTCTCAAATCAGTAAGGTTACAATTAGTTCCTCAATCTGTTTCTATTTCACTTAAAACTAGCATTTTGTATTTTAAACATGAAATGTTAACTGCTTTGCATAGTTTTTTGATAAGCCTGAGCACGTACACGCTTCTTTTCAGAAGGTTGCTAAAACATGAAGTTGAATCTAAAAACCCTGCATCGTATTTTATTTTCTCTTGGACAACATATACTATAGTTCTTTTTGGTGTTTTGAGGACCTGATAGAGCTACACAAGAGTATGCATACACATAAGGCACGTGCATAAATGCAAGTTATGTACTATAGATGCCCTTCTGCCCCCTCATGGCAGAGATACTGCAGAAATTAGACGTTTAAGTGCACCACTAATTCAACGTACACCTTCACTGGCACAATACCACTTTTCCAGGGCCGACAGCAAATCTGAGATCTGTATCTGGTGTCCTGAGCATATTGACAACCACCCTTTTGGATTTGCAGGCAGAGAAAGTTACAATCTCCAACTGTCACACAGATACAGCACTAGTAAAAGAGGGTACTAGTAAACAGTGTAACACATGACTGTGAAGTATTTGATCTCTCAGCAAAGAAGCATAAGCAAACAGTCCCGAACCCATTTCAGACAAATCAACCAGACCAGCCTGAACAAAATTAATTGGCCCAGCTGATGCCGTTCAAAGCAGATGAGAGAAAGTTTGCATAAATGGCCCCATCAGCAGACCAGTCATGTGCATAACCTCAGGAAGGAGGCAGTGATCAGCACGTGGCAGCAGCTCCCTTTCCCAACTGCACTGCTGGATCCAGCAGAAAATATCTGTCCAGGTCTTAGAAAATCATGTCTGTGAAATCAGACGTTCTGTTTTACTGAATGAGTGTACAGGTGGAAAACAGATCGTATAAACCAAAGGCAAATTACGAATGTCTGTGTTTTCACCCATGCCGTCTTGGTACTACTTCTCTGTCCCTGCGGACAAAGTTTTCACAGCATGCTCCAGTGGTGACACCTTAAATGAAAGCCCTGCAGCATGTCTGGACGACCAGCAAATTCAAGCAGGGTGAAGACATGTCTACAGAGCAGTTCTAGCTACAGCTTTCAGCCCATTAGGTGGTGTAAAGGTAGCTTCAGACGAGCTAACTTAAATGCTGCTGCTGTGTGAAGCCACCTCAACGCAGCACTCAAAATCCCCTTGAGAAGCCAAGTTAGTCCTCGTGCACGAGCCCACACTCCGCTCTGTGCTGCCACAGCAACGCTACTGGCAGTGGGTACATCTACAGAAGCTGCAGATGCAGAAGCCCTGAAAGCTGCGCCTCCTGCTCCTCTCCTTACCTGGTAATGAGCCTGGGCTTGTTGTGCTGAATTCAGAGTGACATTGCAAAGCTTGCAGCACAGGGGCTTACATAGTTCCTCCAGCATAGGGTCCTGCTCCACCACCTTTGCAAGCTCTTCTTCTTGTGTGTGATGAAAGGATGGCCCCAGTCCGAGAGATTTTGGTGGGGACAGTGGTGAGCTGGCTCTTGGCCTTGTAGCCACTGACATAGGAAGAGATGAAGGCTGCTCAGGATGAGGAAGAATTCCTGCTTGCTGTAGAAGAATCATTGGCCAGGAAGACTGTGGGCATGCTACTTCTGAAGGATGAGGAGTCTTCTTCAGATCTAGACCAGAGAGACACAAATGCTGAAATAAGCAGCGCTAACAGGAACACTGACGAGCCAGGGGACAACTTCTGTACCTTCACTGCCTCTACTTTATGCCTTTTCACAATGCCAAGCAGGATAAAGTCAGTTTATAACGCTCTAAACAAATATTACAGTAAGCAGAAGAGTGGGAATCAACCTGAGCACACCTTGTTGTACGCAGTCAGCTCCCAAGGGCTCTCCTCCATGGTCCTGTTGAATGACCTTGAGTTATTTCTCCCCTTTCCTGTGCTAACTACAACTGATGCAACATTTAAAGCTGTATCTTCTTCTTCTGCAAAATTAAGAGCTTATCCCATATTAACCTTTATTCAATTACTTCTCGGTTAATTCAAGTTCTTAGAAGTAACCCTACATTTCCAACAAGGGGTTCCGAGAGGCTTATTTAATTAAAGTTTATAAATCACATCTAAAGCCCGGATGAACATCCCTAGAATAATGCAGAGCAGTGGTATTATGAATCGAGGCACAGCTACTTTTGGTAATGTCGTATTAGCTTCTTATCATAACAAAACCTGTTCACGGCTACGCTGGGATGGAGAGAAGCACTATCTTGGCCTTTGCAGATCACTTCCAGCCAGGGCCGTGTTGGTAGCCACCAGGTTTACACTCTGGGCTTTGCTCGTTTGTTTAAGCAAAGTGAGCCACATCTATATTTTAAAATAACACTTCTGGAAAATTAGGGAAAAGTACATTAAATGCCACCTTTGTTCCTGAGTGGCTTTTGAAAATAGAATTTGACTTCAAAGGCATTCAGGAACCTCAAGGAGCGATAGCATTTATCTGGGATAACTTCTGGGATTTTCAATCTGCTACAATTAGCAGGAGATAAATACCTTGCTACATTCAAGCTCTGGAAAATCCTAGTTGATGCCTGCATTTTTAGGTACTGTATTACCTCTGAAAGGCTGGCTCCAGAGAGGTCTATGTTCTCTTGGGAAAAGTAAAAAATAATTTAAAAAAGAAGAAAAAAAAGAAAACCAGTGGGACTAAAGCACTCAGGTGACACAAGCATTTCTGAAATGTTTACCTCTAAAAACAGATTTCCAAATAATACAAGACTGAAGACAATTTAGTTACTACTAGTAACTAAAGTTAAGGAAAAAAGAATATTTTTTTTTAAAAAAAGAACATGCATTGCCGTGGGGATAAGCTTTTAAGACAATAACAGAGCTGCCAGGAGTTTTTATGTTTTTAAATAGCCCTCCACCATCAAGGCTCTGAGAAATTCCAGGAAAACTAAACCTAACATGACGTGACCGTAAAAAAAAAAATCAAAACCACCGTCATGAAAACTAACTGAACCAAGATGAAATGGAATCCACAACAAAGGAGGAAGCCGGGACACAGGAACGGTGCGGGGCGAGTCATCCATCAGCAGTGTAAATGCTGCGGTGTTACCTAACTTCTCTCCAACAGTCAGCACTCGCTTTCCTGGTTAAGCGGAACTACGGACACAGATTTTGCTATTTTTAATTTCCTCGGCTAGTACTCTGTAGACAGTCTAATTGATTTCAGTGGGGCTACTAAGACAACAAGTTCATATTCATGATGGTTAAACACATTTTAACGCAGGCCTATCAAGGCAGTTTAGATCAACTATGCGAGCAGGTGAGCATGCCATCCAATTTCAGAGTTTTATTTCACCACCATAATGGGCCTTTTACCTTAAAATGGGAGTAAATTACAGCTGAATACCTCACAGAGCAATAGAATGAGATCTACAGTAAATGGCAGTTGGGATCCATCTGCTTAATTTTGCATGAGCGTTTGTTGCATCAAGTCTTCCATATGCAACTGTCACGGATGGGATTCGTCATACACCAGAGAGGACACAGTGCTTACAGGATCTGCATCCCCCAGGGGAAAAGGATAACATCATATTCTTAGAAAATCTTTAACTATGAGGCTATTTACTGTTCCTTAAAGCAAACGGTAGGCTGAAGATAAAATTAAGGCTGCATGAGCACTTTTAAAATTAGAACTTCCTGGCCTGGCATATGCAACTGATTTTCTTCTAATGGCCATCTTTCATCTTTGAAATTGCTCAAATTACGTTGATTTCTTCCTTACAGATACTATTTAAAAGGAAAAAAAGCATCACCACTCCAATTCAGCTTATTTACATGTCCCTTTAGCCCTCCACTGCTGGTTGCTACAGAGACCCTGTCCAGTAGAAGGTAACAGGACATCTTTGACTCCTCCTTTCCCTTCACATGACAAGCTGCAAAATCTTTACGCTACAAAACAGCAAAGGAATGAGGAACCTCCATCACCAAGGACCCATAACGGTACAGCCTGAGGCAGGGCAAGGGCCTACAGCTCTCCAGGGTGAGCTGAGGAGACATTCTGCTTCAAGACAGTATCTCTCAGATCTCAGCCATGCCCCCTATCAGCAAGGATGTACTTCCGCTCGGTGCCAGTTGTCCTCAAGTGGGTGTAAGGGAGGGAGACAGGCACACAGCCCTCCTCACTGTTTCCAGATTGGGAC